>NEWO01000258.1:569620-591844 GCA_003013225.1 Phalaenopsis aphrodite | reverse complement strand
AATTTGGTGATTTTTTGAATTGTATTTTAATTATTATAATTATTTTAATGCCAAAAATGTCATTTCACTTAATTAATTCATTTGAGTGGTCAAATTAACTCCAATTGACTTGAAATTTTTATGGGGAGCTCCTTTAACATTAGATTACAGTGTGAAATTATGTCATTTACATTTGTAATTACTCCAAATTAATTTTCTTTCCATTTTTATGGTTGGTGACAGTTAGGGTTATTTTCAATGAATTAAACCAAGTTTTTATTTTTCCTAGGATCCTTTGACCACAGTGAACCCACGAAAAAAAAGTTTTGTAATTTTGCTAATGAGTATTTTAATTATTATAATTTTTATATGCAAATAGAGACCATTAACTTGAAAATTAGACATCCATGCCTAGAGATCTCCCCTAACCATGGAAAAATCAGAAAGAGCATCCCCATAACATGTAGAATCAAAGTCATAAAGATTAAGTCATGGTGAAATGTCCATGCTAATGGAGAATCAAAATAAGTAAAACACCATTTAATTAATTAAAAATAAAATATGCATCGAATAAACATGAAAATATTTCCACATTGTTCTCCTCTCTTCACTGAACAATAATATATTTTTATTTTATTTTTATGATTTTTCTACACAAAGTTATACATTTTTGAAGTTATGGTTATTTATTTAAATTAGAAAATCTCTAATTTCCTACTTAAGTGATGCGGCACCAGCGCATCCTAGATAGATCTGAAAACTCCATGTGGCGTGCTCCCATTCGACACCGTCGTCCATGTGTTCGCCTCGTCAGCCCGTGGTTCGGTTCCATCTCCCCACCCAGTGCAATCATAGTAATCCGTGCAATACACGCGCCATCCAATGACGCTCAGTCATCGTCCCCAATGAAGCTAACCCGCAAACCGTCTGTTTTTAAACCCTAATACCTCGCTTGATTCTCAACCAAATCAAGTGCAGTTGGTTCCTAGAACATATATATACGATCAATTGACTCTTAAATTAACTCTATACACATGTAGAATCAAATGAAGCTCAGTTTAGCGTTAACTTTCAATACCTTGGTCCAAGAGGGGAAGCCTCGATTGGATGCTTGTGGAAGCTTCGTGTGGGTCCCAAGTGCCTAGGGATGGAGCCTCAAGCCATGGTGAATCTCCTAGATATGAATTCGAACAAAGTCAATTTAGGGGTTCGATCAAAGTCCACCTTAAGGTGCTCTGGTGATGGGGCTTTTATAGGGGATCTTTTTCTCTTGATGTGGGGATGGCGTGGGTGCAATTAATTTAAATTTGGTGGAGGTTTGAAGGGCGTTTTGTTTCGGCCTAGAAATTGGGCTCAAAAATTGAGCTCAAACAGTGGCTTTGAGTGGCTAAGGGTGGTTGGGTTAAGCTCAAGAGGTCTCAAAGAAGCTCTGGAAGCAATTTGGCTGTCTCCCCAAGGAATTTCAAGCTCTCTATCTTTGGCCATAGAGGGGGGGGGGGTTTAAATAGATGGGGAAGAAGAGGCCGCCAGGGGAAATTGGTGGGTGTCTTAAGTTGCTTATGTGGATGCCAACAATGTACAAAAATCTAATTGGGATGATCCATCTTGGATAGGTTTAATTTTGAGTTTTGGCCATGGTGGAGCTTTTGATTTTGGGTTTTCTGGCCACCAAGGTGGTTGGCCGACCAGGGAGGGGTCACCATCTAACTCAGGGAGGTCAGGGCTTGGTCTTGGTGAAGTCAATTGGGGTTGGCCATGTGTAAAGGTATGAGATTGAAATAGTATGGGAAAAAGGTCATTTTAGGTCAATTTGGGTCAAATCATGATTTTGGTTGGGTTCAGCCACCAAGGTTGGTCTTGGACTTAAAAGAGGATCATTTGGTTCAGCTTAATCATTGGGGATAAGTCATCATCCAAAGAGATTTGGATAAACATGGGTTAGAGTGATTCATGAGAGGGGTTAAAACCTTTTTAAGGAGGCTTGAAAGTGGCTTGGCCTCTTACCATTAATTGTTTGATGATGTGGCAAGGCTCTCATGACTTTTGTATGGCTTAGGAGTGGCTTCATGGCTTGCATGTGGCTTGGCTAATTTTTGTGAGGAAGAATTTTGGATTTATTAGGTATTTTTGGCAGAGTTTGTCATGAGGCTTGATTTGGAATGATTTGATCATGAATTTGAAACTTAGGGAGTGCTTTTAATTGAATGGATGATGAGATAAAATAGATTATCATGTGGGTTTTTGGATTTGGGCTTTTTTGAAATGACTTAAAGATTTGGGCTTTTAAGATTGAAATTCAATTTGGGCTAAAATTTGGGCTAATTGAATGTTGAGTTTGGTGTATGGAGATGTCATGAAGGATTTGGAAGAATTTCAAGTGATTTTGAATTGAATTAGTGGACTAATTTGATGAATTTAGGCATATGGTCAAAATTGGGGCTTTTTTTATTTGAGTAAAATTGGGCTTGTAGTTGGATCAAATTGGGCTTGAATTTTATTTAGAATAAGATTGGGGATGCTTAATTTTGATTTGGAATTGAAATTGGGCAAGATTGGGACTAATTTGGGGACATTTGGGCCTTTTGGTCAAATTGGGTCAAATTGATAATAAAAAATTGAAAGTGGGAATATTTTGGATGAATTTGGAATTTTCAGAATTTTTAGGTCATGAGGGATGTCTTGGTAATCTTGGCCAATTTTGGGGGTATTTTGGGAATTTGGTAAAAATTGGAGTTGTAGGGGTATTTTGGTAATTTGGTGATTTTGGGCCAAAATGGGCCAACAAGTCATGAAGCCATAAAAAAACCAATAAGAGTCATATGAGGACTCATTTTTTATGCTTAATGTGCTGGTTCTAACCCTCTTAGCCAATGACTAGGGGTACAGGGTCATCCACATGAGCTTTTCAAAAGGATTCAAGGGACCAACCTAAGGGGTCCTAGGGTTTAAGGGAAGGTAAGAGAGTGTAGTGTGTGCAAGTTAGCCCCACCAAAACCAGATCACCCAAGTTTAGTCCTAAGGTATGACCATCTTATGGGGGACTCCCCTTGAGCTTCTACATATTGACCCTACCTACTAAGTGCTAGAGGTCAGGACCAATATGTGGAACTTCAGGTTGAGCAAAGAAGAGTTTGAAATTTCTAATGGTGAGGGTTCCTTTTCTGGTTCTCTAGGAATAGTTAATAGGAAAGTCCTATGGCTAGATCCTAGGCTACTAAAGAGGAAAAACTAGACCTCAACCAAAAATGAGGTCAACAATCATTAAAATGCACATAAAATGAGCATTAAATGTATATTTAAAATAGGTAATTTTAAGTTGGATCAACATTTGAGCCCTTATAACCTGCAAACAACCTTCCACATGCATAAAATTGTGATAAACAAGGAGAAAAAGTTAGAATAAAATGCAAAAAGATATGTAAATTTAACTCATTATTCCTCTAAAATTATTCATTGCTTACCCTCAAGTAATCTTATATCTTACCTGAGACTAAAGTGATGTTTATAATTCTCATGTGGATATCCTAATTCCTTAACTAGATTATATAAATGCCATGAAGGATATGCCAAAATCATTTTAGCATCATATTGTCTTTAATTTCTAATAATTCATCCTTCCTTTAATTCCCTTTTCACTGAGCCTAAGTGAATCTTGCAAGTTTCAATCAAGTTAAATTGAAATATTTTTATCCCTCAAAAACTTTTTTAAATCAACTAGGATTCTCCCAACTAACTTGACAACACTTAACATTTTCATGAATCTAACATCCTAGAAATTCCATTAAGAAAATTTTGAAGACTTATTAGTTAACAGATAATTTGGACACCATTAGGCTCACCTCAAGCTTCTTCTCAAGGCGTTAGCCAATTGTTTTGATTTTTTTTATCTCAGACTTTTCGTACTCTTTTAACATTTTTTTCTTTTTCTTATTCCAATCCCCCTAAAATTACTATATTGGGTTGAGCTCATTTTATCTCAACTATGGAGGAGTCTAGTCACAGTGTCTCATGATGTTGAAAGAAACTCTCCCGTTGCACTCAAGAAACAGCTAGTGCAGAGCCGTAAGAAGGTATAGAAGCCCTGGTGATGAGCTTCTGTGTGCTACTCATCACTCCCTCTAAAAATCCCCTCTATTACACATAAAATGATAATAAATGTGGAGTGACCTAGTCTTTCATTAGTTTGGCCACTAGCTATGCAGGCTATGGACTGGTGGATTACAAGGCCTGCATCTATTGTCTTCCTTATTTGGATGCAAACGTTCAGGATTGCCCAACCCTTCGTAACATCAATCAGGTTGTTGATAGGGAGGAAACATGATACTATGAAGTAATGCTAGGCTGAGGAGGTGGGTTCAGATGTGTGAGTAGGAAGTTGACAATGCTCTCCCCTTCATCCCCAAATTGAGTTTTCCAATAAGCAATGCAGTCAGTCAAGAGTTTATAATCTCCTAGTATTTCAAAAAGAGGAAGAAATCATATATTCAAGTGGGTAAGTCAGGGAGGTTGAATAGGCTATTTATCACGGTAGGTTCAAAAGGAACATGCTTGCCCCACATGAAGACTCTCCCATCTAAGTATTCTTCCACATTCGCATAGAATTCGAGCATAAGCAAGATGACTGTGGGAGTGACAGTGTAACAAAGCTTCATCCCACTATGGCTAGTCATCTTAGACTCTATATTACCACATGGGCGCTTGGAAGGATTGCTTGTGTATGAGTCTTTTATTAGTTATGAGATTGGAATACCGCTGGGATGCAACTAAGCTCATGAAGTGCTTGTTGTCATAGTTAGTTTACCTTTTCTCTTTAATTATAGGTCCCATGGGACTTGTGCAAGAGTAAGGTCAGGACTATGAGGGATATGGTGAAAAAAATGTTCAATCTTGCCGATCTTACCAAAACTTAGTGGATCTCATAAGACTAACCTTCCTCTGACCAAATTTACCATGATAGTGACTTCTCCAGCGACCTAGGGCATCAAGGTGAACGACATGGCTATGTAAAAAGGATTTTCAGAGAGAAATTGAGTGAAACAAATCAGTTTAATAAAATAAAAGTTAGCGGGGTAGTTATGCCTGAACCAGCATGACCACACTGGAATCCGAGTTTCGAGGCAAAGTTACGCCCGATTTGGGTGTGGTTACGCCATACCATCCTAGGTTGTGGCATGGGCCTGCTTAATTTGGGAGT
This sequence comes from Phalaenopsis aphrodite, assembly GCA_003013225.1. NCBI lineage: Eukaryota > Viridiplantae > Streptophyta > Magnoliopsida > Asparagales > Orchidaceae > Phalaenopsis > Phalaenopsis aphrodite. The sequence goes on along the minus strand of NEWO01000258.1, from coordinate 586,671 downwards.
GGCTATGCTCAAACTGGCGTAGTCATGCCTAAAATATATGTGATTACGCTAATTCAAGCAGACTCATTTTTTACCATATTTGTTCCTCATACCTCATTTTTGCATTACAAACCCTAGTAAAACCTCCAAAAACTCATAGATTAATTCTTATGGTGTTTTTTGACTCCTACCCCACGGACAGAGACCAATTAATCCTTAAAGAGACTGACACTACAAAGACAAAAAATAGGATGAACAAATGACAATCACAAAAATGTAGACTTCCAAGCAATCTAATAATCAAATAAATCAAATCCTAAGATAATGCTTGAGTTGCCTACCAAGATAGCGCTTTGCTTAATTTCCTTAGCCAAATGATGTCAGATATACTATTAGGATGATTCCAACTCAGGATTTCCTTAAGACATTTCCTGCCACCTCCTAAGTATAATTTTAACATATGGCTATTAACTATAAAAAGGTTATTAGTTTTCATAGCATGAATATCTACAAACCCAAATGGATGCACTTTTACTACGATGAATGATCCTGACGATTTAGACTTCAATTTTTTTGGGAAATAATTTTAATCAAGAACTATATAAAAGGACCTCTTATCAANTGAATGATCCTGACGATTTAGACTTCAATTTTTTTGGGAAATAATTTTAATCAAGAACTATATAAAAGGACCTCTTATCAAAGTTGAAGTTCCTTCCCTTATATATTTTGATATTCTCATAGGCTTTCTATCTAATTTCCTCCCATTCATTCAACTATAGTGTTGGCATAAATTTTTGATATCGTAAGTGTAGGATGTCTGCTTGAGCACTATGAAATATTGCTTGATGCACACATTGATTCTTGTAGTGCAGGGCATCCATTCCAGACCTCCCTGTGCACACTGAAGTTAAAGTCAGTCAGCATTTTGTCTATCACATACTTCGAGTGGGCTAACATATCTCATTTGTCACCTCATACGTAAAACTGGCTCAGGTTGGCTTGTTCATCAATGAATTTTCCAAGACAACCTCTGATGATGAAACAAGTCATGCAAGTGCATCTGGGGCATCAACTTTACCTAGAAAGAATACCCATTTTTCTGATGATGAAACAAGTCATGCAAGTGCATCTGGGGCATCAACTTTACCTAGAAAGAATACCCATTTTTCCATGGGTGCATGATACCGCTTCCTGGTGCAACCACGAGCTGTGGCTCACGTAAGTGCACGTGTCGTATCAGTGATATTGTATTTTAGTGTCCAGAATGTCAAACCCACAGAGAATTAGGTAATTCAAAATAGAAAAATTTATAGCATACTGGTTCTAAGTCCTAGTCTGAAAAGTTTAAAATGTTAAAGTTTGAAAAGCTAACCTACTGTGTTACAACTAATAATAAATTTAAATCCTACACAATTTATCATTCTTTTAGCAATTTGGATTGAAAGATATCAAATACTTAGGAAGCTCTTCCTTGTAATGAGTTAAGCAAATGACACCCCAAAACAAGAATCTATCTTAAATCCCTCATAAAAAGCATCAATCCTATATCAATCCTCCATCCCTAAAGTCACTAATCCATCCAAGATATCAATACATGACTATTTATAGGCTCCAATACTTAGCATCCATGACTTTCACATTCAACACATGATTTCCCCATGACCTGATAGTTAAACTACAAGAATGGCCCAAAACAGTTGGTGGTGCCTAGGCATCATAGGTCTAGAGCCTAGGCACCAGACTCTCTGTATGCTTGGGGTTGAGCGAGGGACACCCGTAGTAGCTACCAGCACTTTAATGATAATTTAATTTAAAACAAAATCTCCACCTAAGTGTCAGGTTACCTACGCAAGTGCATGTATTGCTTTCGTAATATAGGTCTCTACTTGAGTCTGGAATGTCGATCCCACAAAGAAGATGGTAGAGGTTTCATAGTAATATCAACCTAAGAGAGAATTTTAGCCTACTATTACAGGTCCTAGTTTGGAAGATCAATAAATATGGTTTTTCTAACAACTACTCCTAAGTATATTTCTACTACAAAGTTAAACTTTCCTAGATCAATTAAAAAGGTGAAATTCAAGATTGATAAGTTACTTCTCTCTTGTGATTTTCTAGGTAGACTGGCGACAATAAGAGCATAAGACTCATTTATCCTCTTTCGAGTGCATTAATGAGTATGATTCAAATTAAAGTTTATGTCTGTCACCCATGAAACTTCAAATTTAAACAATATTGATGTACATCTCCCTAAGTTATATTGGCTCATGACTCATCTTTCATAGCTATTCACACAATGTGAATATTCAATGGTTTTCACCATCGCTTTTTCAAGTCCAAATAGGTCACAACAAATTTTAACAAGTTAGATGGTTAGTACAACATGTTAATTAAGTTTAGAGATATAATCATCACATGAAAATAAAGATTAATTCAAAACATTCATAAACCTACAAATTCAACATATCTATCACTAGAGAAAAGTATAAGAAATTTACTCATTAGACATGAAAAACACCAAATAAAACTTCATTCAATCCAAACAAATTTACCAATTATGTGTTTACAAAAATAATCAAATAAGATTACACATGAAACTAAGCTTTTGCCCTTTAAAAGGAAAAGCAATTTCCATGACGATGTTTTCCACAGTGCTACATAAGATGCTGTCATAAACCCATTAAAAGTCTCTCAAATTTCCCTCTCAAATCTCTCTATAACAAGAATATCTACTCCTACCTACTATCCTTGGAGAATTCCATGACTTGGAGTTTCTTCCCTACTCCTAAGATTGCTGAAATTACCCATCTGAACAAGTTGACCGCACTTTTGGTTGAGGTCTAGTTTCCTCCTTAGTAGTCTAGGGTCTAGCCATAGGACTTTCCTGGTGAATTTTCCTAGAGGACAAGAAAAGGACCCCTTGCCATTAGAAATTCTAAACTCTTCTCTGCTCAACTTGAAGTTCTACATGTTCCTGACTGCTAGCACTTAGTAGGTGGGTCAGTATAGAGGAGCTCAAGAAAAGTTTCCCATATGATGGTCAAGATTTAGGACTCAACCTAGGTGGTCTAGCCTTGGTTAGGCTAGCTTGCACACACTACACTTTTTCACACACCCCAAACCTTAAGACCACTGGCACTTAATTCGGTCTCTTGACTCCTTTTGGAAAGCTCATATTAGCCCTTGACTAAGAGGGTTAGGAACATAATATTGAACATCCAAATTGAGTCCTCATATGGTTCTCATGACTTGGACATGGCTTCATAGCTTACTTGTCCATCCTAACCCAAACTTCCATCAAATTACCAAAATAACCCTACAACCCTAATTTTTGCCAAAATTCCCAAAATTGCCCAAAACACCCAAATTTGTCCAAAATTCATTTCAAACCATTCCCCACTACCCAAATTAACCAAAATAACCAAATTGTCAAAGTACCCCAAAATTGCCATAATTTACCAAAATGCCCCTCATGACCCAAATTTTTCAAAAATACAAAAAATTTTCCGAAGATTCCAAAATCTTCTTAATTGTCCACAAAATCAATTTGAACCACCCCTATAGATTTAATTTGGCCAAATTGACCCACTTTGACGTAAAGCCCAGAATTGCCCTTAAAGGTCCAACTTCCCCAAATTAGCCCCAATGTCAAACAAATTGACCCCAATCTTGCCTATATTCAATTCTAAACCAAAATTAAACATCCCCCATACCAATTGAAACCAAATAAAAACACAATTTGACCCAATTACAAGCTCAATTTCACCCAAACCCAAGTCTAACCCAAAATCCCCAAATTGGTAAATTGGCCATCCAATTCAATTCAAAATCACTTGAGATCCTTTCAAAAATCTTCATGACATCTCCCTACACCAAATTAAACATTTAATTGACCCAAATTTTAGCCAAAATTCATCCCAATTTCAAAATCTCAATCCTACCACATTTAATTCCAAAAGCCCAAATTCAAAGACCACGTGACATGAAATTTATTCTCATCATTCATTTAATCAAAATCATTCCTTAAGTTTTAAATTCATGATCAATTCATTTCAAATTAAGCCTCATGAAAAAAAACCTCAAAATACCCCATAAATCCATAATCCCTTTTCATGCAAATTGGTCAAGCCAATGACAAGCCATGAAGCCATTCCCAAGCCATAGGTGAGCCATATGAGCCTTTGCCACCTCACCAAGCTACTAATGGAAAAAGGAGGAGCCACTTTCAAGCTCTCTTAAAAAAAGGTTTTAACCCTTTTAATGACACACTCTGACCCATGCTTAACTAAATCCTTTGGATAGGTCACATTTGCCCACCACTGATCATCCTCAATGAGATGGTGACCTCAGTCTAGCAGGCTGATCACCTTGGCTGCCGGAAAATCCAAACTTAAGAGCTCCACCATACGAAAACTCAAAATTAAACCTATCCAGGTGTCATCTATCCAATTATCCATTGGAGCCGTTCAGACCTCCACCTAGGCAACATCCCAACCACCTCAGCCTAGCTTGAGAGCCTTTATGGCCCCTCCTATTTAAATGCCCTCTTTAAGGCCAAGAGGGGAGTTGCTGAAATTCTTATTTAAATACCCTAGCAAATTGTTCCCAGAGCTTCTCCTAGCTTCCCTGAGTGCAAGGTCTCTGTTTTCAGCCACTTAAACTCACTGCCTGAGCTCAATTTTGGAGATGAAAAATTAGCTCAAACTAGGACATAATCCCCCACAGCTCTACAGTGCACCAAAGTCAAATTAATTGCACCCACACCATCCCTTGAGTGAAAGAAGAAGATCCCCCATAAAAGCCCCATCACCAAACCACCCTAACATAGACTTTGATAAACACCCAAAATCAGCCTTAGTCTAAATCGTACCTAGGCAATTCATCAAGGCCCAAAAATTCATCTAGGAGCTCTCTAGACTCAACTCAAGCATTTGAAAGCCCAATTGAGGCCAAACCTCTTAGGTAAAGATATTGAATTTTCTCCTCAAACTGAGCCTATTTTGATTCACCATGTTCATAGACTTGATTTAAGACTTGATTAATCGAATGGATGAGTTCTCCTAGTCTATATGCGTCCGTAGAAACAAACCCGAAGAGATTTAGTTGAGTGTCGAGCGAGATATTAAAGTTAGAAGGTGGAAGGCTCTCGGTTTGAATCAGTTGAGGACAATGAACGGACCTCGTCTGATTGCGCTTGTATAGTTCAGACGGCTGAGATGGCGTCCCACGAACGGATAGTGCATGAACTGCGGGCTGAGGAAGCGCTGAGGTGTCTGGTGATGTCGAATAGCAGAGCGCTAAGTGGTAGTTTGGAGCTGCGGTACGTTGAGGTGGCACCACGTGGTTTAAATAGAAAAATAAGGATTTTCTTGAATTATTTAAATCCAAAAACCTCAAAAATCCATATCTTAGTGTAGAAAAATCATAAAAATTAAATGAAAATACCCTCAAGCTCAGTGAACAGAGGAGAATAATGTGAAAATTATTGCATGTTTGTTTGATGAATGTGTGACTTTTAATTAATTAAATAGTGTATTCCTTATTTGGATTCTCCATTTGCATGGACATTTTACCACAACTTGATTTTTTAGGTTTTTTATCTCTCTATCATGAGGGATCTTCCTTGATTTTTTCAAGGTCAGGGGAGGTCTCTAGACAAAGATCTCTATTTTTCAAGCAAGTCATGTCTGTTTTGGTAAAATAATTATAAAAATTAGAATATTTATCAGAAAAATACAAAACTTGTTTCAATAGGTTCATTGTGGCCAGAGGACTATAAGAAAAATATAAATTCTATTTAACCCGTTAAAAATAACCCTTATTGTCACCAACCCCTAAAATGAAATATAACTAAATTGAATAAAATATAAAAGTAAATGACACAAAAATCATTCTCCACTATAATTTAATGACAGAGGAGCTCCCCATGAAAATTTCAAGTCAATTGGAATTAATTTGACCACTAAAATGGATTAATTAAGTGAAATTACATTTTTTGCACTAAAATAATTATAATAATTAATATATAATTCAAAAAAATCAAAAAATTAGTTTTGGGAGCTCCTTATGACCAGAGGAACCTAAAAAAAATAAAAGTGGAATTAAAATAAATACTTCATTTTTAAGCTATTTTAAGTATTTAAATAAATAAATATTAATTAAAAAATCATATAATTTACAAAATAGTGAAAACCCACTAAAAGTTTGCATATGGCTTCTTGATCACTTAATACCAATTAAGTAATTTTCCTAATTTTCTAAGTCAAGATATTAATTTGTATAGGCTAAAAATGAATTTTATTTAATTTTTCACTAAAATAATTCCAATAATTAAAATATAAACTACAAAAATATAAAATTTATTTATTTGGGTTTCCTTACCTCGGAGAGATTTAAGAAAATTATAAAATTTAATTTTCTACTTAAACAATATTTTATATTTAATTAATACTTAAAAGAAGTAAATAATTCTAATAATTAAATTAAACCTCTAAAATCACTAAAATTGTTCCAATTGGTCCTCTAACCTAGTTAAACCTCCAGTAATTTTCTTAAGGACATAAGTTTTGTTTCGGTTGAATTATTGAATTTTCATAAGAAAATTCCTAATTTTGTATTAAAAATAATCATAAAATTAAATAAATTGAGAAAAAATCACATTTTCTCATCTAATGTTCTACGTAACCCATGAGTGGGGTGAAATAAAAATTTTAAAATCATTTGGGCTTAATTTATTGAATAAAAAGGTGTTAAGGCCTCAAAGGCAAAATGATAATTTTGGAATTTAAGTCTTAATTAATATTTATGCCTAACCAAAGGGTAAATGGGTAATAAATGATCTTAATTAACATGTCTTGATGATTGAAATATGAAACGGATAAATGGTAGCAACCAATCTTACTTTTGTCTCATTAAGGATAAATTTATAATTTCTCAAATTGATGAAATTTGGAAGAGCACTTAAATAAAAAGATATTGAGGTTGGGGACTTAACTTTGGAAGATCATAACCCACTAACTTAAAACCCCAAACTGATTATTTTGTACCATTTGGATAATATCATGTTTAACCTAAAATGAATTGGTAGCTACAGCAGGGTTTTATATACTCAAATGAATTTCATCTCCTGTAAGATTAGCATAATCTCTTAAAGGTCTTTGATGATGTTCATTTTCATTTCTAGCATTAGTTGAGTTGTAAGCCATTTTGCCAAAATTATCTATCTCTTTTTGTTGTTCTCAAATTTTTCTAATTGTTCTTTCTAACTCCGAATCATAAGGTACTAAATCTTCAAATCTTAAACTACGCATAAACAAACACAATAACCAATTAAAATAAGCAAACACACTAAAATATGAAAATATTTAAATTAAACTACAAGCGGTTTTTTTAAATAAAATGATTTAAATTATAAAATATTTTATTAATACTTTTCATTACTTTCCCGACATCAGCACCAAAAACTTAATGCGGCTGATTTGTGTGTTTTATTTTTGCAAATATTTTTCAATAGTACAAAATACACACAACAGTTATAATAAAAATATGCAATATAAACTCAACAAAAATGACTTTAATAAAAATAATTTTATCTTTTAAAAATCTTTATACTGCCAAATCTCGTAATAATAACGCAAGTATATGTATCGCTCAAGTAATAAAGGACTCTAATAGAGTCTTAGATATCGATCCCACAGAGAAGTTGGAAATGCTTATAAATAAATTCGTATGATTATAATGTAAAGCACAATTTAAACTACAAAACTGAAGTACAAAATTTGAATATAAAGTAATTGAGTGAATGTTAAATAAAATGCAGTTAAAAGAACTATGTTAATTAAACTAATTGCTAAACTTTCAAAAGTAAACTTACGAAAACTAAACAAAATTTTTGTGACGAAGTATTTAAATTTATGAAAGCATCATCCCCCTTTACAATGAGTATATGGATTGTGAATAAATTAAAATCATTTGAAAATATATAAAAAAACTTTTGTGATAAATTTTAGCAATCTTATTCTTCTCCTCTTCCAAGTGTATAAAGAACATGATTAATCCAAAGTTTGATCCCTAATTCCGTGGTTAGGCTGGGAGGATATCGGTTGTCATTCCAGAGCTACCACTACTCCCTCACCAGAGGGCTAACAATCTTGCATTAGTTTCCAATCAACTTGACAAAATTTGGGATTTTAATCTGTCACTTTAAAATCTCTAATTCTGCATCCAAAAAAGTATATTTCCCTATTTATTTGCACTCAACCTCGTGGATGACATCCTCTCCCATGGAATCAAATGTGATGTGCCCTATGTTTTAGAAATCATAGCCCTTTTAACACATATGTTTCTTAGCACATTTTAACATTTCAATTGACCAGATCAAAAAGTAAATGAAGATCGGAATTTAAATCATCACAAATTATTGTCATTTAAAACCATATAAAACAAAATCAATTATTCACAAAATGTATCTCAAAGTAGTCAGAAGGATAAAGTATACTACTCAGAATTGATGAGAAGGAAACAATAAAACATGAATTTCTTATGTAAAAAGAAGTTTACGAAATGAAAAAGAAAAGACACAACTTATCTCACACTCCTTCCCAAGAAAATCCCTAGAAGTTCTCTTCATGTACTTTCCCTCTTTACAAGCACTCTCAATTCTCTCTTAGAAGTGTAATGAAGTATAAATCTCTCTCCTTCCCTCTGCTTTTACAATCTTTGAAGAAAATCTCCAAGCTCTTAACTTTCTCTCTCTCTCTCTTGCCTTCTTCGAATTCTCCCTCATGTCTCTCTTTTGCCCCCCTTCTTCAAGCCTTAGACTTCCCTCTCTTTTATTAGAGGTTGCCTCCCTCCAAAAAGAGTTCAAATTTCCCTCCAAAACTCTATCCAAAATTCAACCCTTTTGAATCCCAAAAGATATGTCTATTGATCTAAGAGACATATCCCTTCATAAAAGAACCTTCCAAAGTGTTTAGATACATTGAATCACTCCATAGGGTGTTTAGAACAACTGGGCCCTTCAAAATTTGCAAAAAATTTGTCTCGAACTGCCTTAATTTGCAAAAAGTCGTCTCTGGCGCCTCAGAAACCAACTTGCTTAAGACCGCATTATTCTGGGTTTTGACGCTTCAAGTACCAAATCTGGCACTTCAGGCGCCAGCTCTCTGTAACATTGAGCTTCGGAGCGCCAATTCTAGTGCTTCACGCACTAGATCTCTATAAAATGGTGCTTTAGGTGCCAATTCTAGCTTTGCGAGCTCTAGTTCCAATGGTTCAGGCGCTAGTTTTGGCGCTTCAAGCGCCAGAATCTCAAAATTTACTGTTTTAGCACCAAATTTTGTCATTTTTGCTACTTTTGCTCTAAATGCCTAAAATTGATATACCTGCAATAAAAATATGAAAATACCCTTATTTAAAGCCTAATATCACCAAAAATAAGCATTAAAGGTATACTTAAAACAAAACATTATTTTGGTGTTTCGTTGACCCATCTCATAATGATCCAATTTTCTTACAATCGCTGCAACTTGAGAAGTTATGATTGTAAGCACATCATTTTTAATAATATTTGCTACTCTTTTAGGATTCACTGTATTAGATCACCATTCAATGTTTTTGGTGGCAATCTCCTCAATGAGAGAATAAGCCTCTTCAAAGGGTTTCAACATGAGTGAGCCTCCAACAACACCGTCAATGATCGCTCTCAAGGATTTAACTAATATGTTATATAAGGTTTAAATAATAAACAAATCAGGTAGTGTATGATGTGGACAGTTCCTATGAAGTTCCTTAAATTGTTTCCAAGTCTCATAAATTGATTCCCCATTATGCTGTCAGAAGGAAGTGATATCATTCAGCAACTTAGTTGTTTTAAATGGTGGAAAATACTTAGCTAGAAATTTATGTGCTAGATCTCCCCATGTCCTGATTGAACATGGCGCTAATGAATTGAGCCACATCTTAGCTTTATCCCTCAGAGAAAAAAAAACATCTAAGCCTAGCTACTTCATTAAAAACACCATCATATCTGAATGCAATATAAATTTCTAAGAAACTTGTTAAGTGTAGGTTTGTGTCTTCAGATAAAGGTCCAACAAATTGATTATTATGTACCATCTGAATTATTACAAGACTAAGTTCAAAAGTATTGACCACTATGACAGGGTTCTACAAACTTAAATAAATTTCCTCCATCATAGGGTCCGCATAATCCCTCAAAGGTCTATTAGCATTATGATCAATGACTCGATCCTCATTAATAGAATGATTTGACATTTCTACAACAAAGTTTTAGAGTCTTCCCTATTTCCTAATCCTCCTAACAGTTCTCTCTAGTTGTGAATCATCATGTTCAAGGTCTGCAGCTCTTGAACTATGAATTCAATTCTAAAGGTTTAACTAATATGATAAAGATGAGGCACTCAAAAATATTTTTGGTTTTTTTTTAAAAAACACACAAAAACTTAAATTAATAAGTACTACTACTATTTCCAAATCTAAGTATTACATGTTCAACTACAATTATCCTTAACTTTTCTTACTAACGCTTCCTTTGTTCCTTCCATCCCTAGCAATGACGGTAAAAAAGCTTGACGGCCCCATCAGCTACCAACACTTTAAAGATAATTTAATTTCAATCAGAATCTCCACCTAAGTGTCAGGTTACCTATGCAAGCGCATGTATCACTTTCATAACATATGTCTCTACTTGAGTCTGGAACGTCAATCCCACAGGGACGGTGACAAAGGTTTCATAGTAATATCAACTGTAATGTGAATTATAGCTTACTACTTTTAGGTCCTAGTTTGGAAGATCACTAAACTACAACTCTTAAGTATATTTCTACTCCTAATTTAAACTTTCTAATATCAATTTTAAAATCTAAAATTCAAGATTGATAAGGTACTTCTCTCTTGTATTTCTTAGGTAAATTGTAGGTATTAATACTAAGAATTGTAATGTGGTAGTGACAACAGGAGCATAAGACTCATTTATCCTATGTTGAATGCATAAATGAGTATGATTCAAATTTAGGTAATCGTTTCTGTTTGTCACCCGTGCAACTCCTAATTCAAAAAATATTGATATGCATCTCCCTAAATTGCATTACCTCATGACTCATCTTTCATAGCCACTTGCACAATGTGAATATTCGATGTTGTTTCGTCGCCACTCTTTTGAGTCCCAATGAGTTACGACAAATTTATCCAAGTTATATGACCAGTACAACATGTAAATTATGTTCATAGATATACTCATCACATGAAAATAATGATCAATTCAAAGCATTGACAACTCTACAGATCTAGTTTATCTATCACAAGAGAAAAAAATAAGAAATGTACTCACTACACATGATAAACACCAAAGAAAACTTCATTTAAAACAAGCAACATAACTAATTATGTGTCTACAACAATAATAAAAAAAGATTACATGTGATACTTAGCTTCTAATCTCTAAAAAGAGAGGCAAATTCCACCAAAAGATGTTTCTCATAGTGCTACACAAGATGCTATCGTAAGCCCCTTACAGAGTATCTCGATTTCCCCTCTAAAATCTCTCTGGAACAGAAATTTCTACTCTTGCATATTGTCCTGAAGGAATTCCAGGATTTAAACTTTCTTTACTACTCCTAAAATTGTCAAAACTCTCTGTTTGAATCGTTAACACAAGTAAAATAACTCTGGGAGTCGTGTAGAAAGTAACTGTCTGAACTGCAACACCTAGGCACCTAGTTTGTGGCACCTAAGCTTCGTGCGCTCTATTTTCTGAAGAAGCTTGGGTGCCTAGATGCCAGACTACAATCATCACCTTTGCTCTAGTTGATTCTATTTCACTCTGATTCAGTTCAAATTCATTATAATGCTCCTACCTATTAGATCCATTTCAAACTTCCATGCGCACACTAAAGGGGCAAGCACTCAATGTTGTTCTACTAGAATTTGGTCATTGTTTAGGTTAAGGTCAGTTAGCATTTTATCTATCAGATGGCTTCAATTGGGCCAACATATCTCATTCTCCACATCACACATGAAACTAGCTCAAGATGGCTTGTTCATCGGTGAATTTGTCAAGATAACATGGGATGATGATACAGATCATGCGAGTGCGTCTGAGGCATCAATTTTACTTAGGAAGGATACCCATTTCGCTATGGGTGCATGATACCGGTTCCTGCAGCAACCACACACTAGGGTATCATGTAAGAGCATGTGTTGTATTAGTAATATCAAATTTTAGAGTCTAGAATGTTGAGCCCACATCAATGAACTAATTCAAAGTAGAAAATTTTTTAGCCTACTGGTTCTAAAGTCTTAGTCTAAAAAAGTTGAAAATGGTAAAGTCTAAAAAACTAACAAAATGTGTTACAATTAACAATAAATTTAAATCCTACATAAATAATCCTACTTTTAGCAATTTGAATTGAAAGATATCAAATACTTAGGAGGCTCTTCCTTGTAATGAGTTAAGCAAATGGCATGGAATGTAAATTCATAACTAGTAACATATCTAGTGACAAACAGAAGCAACAATCTTATTTACCCTCTCCCGAGTGCATAAAGTAGTTTATATATAAATGACATAATTCCTTAAATCCCATAATTATCCCTTCAAAGCATATTTTCCTAAAATCTGCATCTCCCCACAAGACATATCAACCTATACCCCATAGTTTAATGTGATTAACCTCGTTAATTCTACCTTAGCTTTCCTAAGTCTTAAGGTACATAACACATTTTAATAATTCACTTGGTCAAACTAAAAAGTAAATTAATTTCTTAAGGTTAATCATCACCATTTAAAAATAAAGAAATTACATAACACTTCACATTCCATTCATTCTACCTAATCATTAGAAGAAAGAGTTAAGAGTTCATCCAAGAAGCATGTTGATTTCAACAAACAAATGATTTGAACACAAAATAAATCCACTAAGTCGTTGTTACAATAGAAATTCATAAAACAAAAAACAAAGATACCTAGTTATTCCTCGTTTATAATGACCAAAGTTGACTCCAAGCAGCAGATCTCCTTATTTTACCACACTTGCCTAGTAGAACACTACTTCCTCAACACTTATAAGAAGAATCGTGGTTCCCTAAAGCAAGAAAATCCCCTAAAAGATCAATCTCTATGCAATCCCTCACAAAAAGCATCAATTGTATATCAATCTTCCATCCCTAAAGGCATAAATCCATCAAAGACAACAATACATGACTATTTTTAGGCTCCAATACTTAGCATCCATAACTTCCACTTTCAACATATGATTTCCCCATAACCTAGCACTTGAACTACAAAAAACTACCCAAAATAGTTGTTGGCACCTAGACATCAAGGGTTTAGCTCATAGGCACCAGACTCTCTGTATGCTTAAGTTTGAACAGGTGATAATCCCAATAGCTACCAACACTTTAATGATAATTTAATTTAATTCACAATCTCCACCTAAGTGCCAGATTAACTACACATGTACAAATATTACTTTAGTAATATAGGTCTCTATTTAAGTCTAGAATGCTGATCCCACAAAGAAGGTGGCAGAGTTTTTGTAGTAATATTATCCTAAGGGTGAATTCTAGGCTACTAATTCAGGTCCTAGTTTGGAAGATCGCTAAACATAAGTTTTTTAACTACTCCTAAGTATATTTCTACTCATAAGTTAAACTTGCCTAGATCAATTAAAAAGGTGAAATTCAAGATTGATAGGGTGCATCTCTCTTGTGATTTCCTAAGTAGATAGTAGGTGTTAACACAAAGAAATGTAATGTGGTAATGACAATAGGAGCCTAAAACCCATTTACCCTCTGTCGAGTGCATAAATGAGTATAGTTCAAATTTAGGTAATTATTTTCGTTTATCAGCCGTAAAGCTCCTAATTCAAAAAATATTGATATGCATCTCCCTAAGTTGCATTGCCTCATGACTCATTTTTCATAGTCATTTGCACGATGTGAATATTCTATGTTATTTTGCCATTGCTCTTTTGAGTCATAATGAGTCACAACGAATTTTAATAAGTTATATGGCCAGTACAACATATAAATTAAGTTTAGAGATATACTCATCACATGAAAATAAAGATCACAACGAATTCAAAGCATTCACAATCCTACAAATCTAATCTATCTATCACAAGAGAAAAGTATAAGAAATCTACTCACTACACATGATAAACACCAACGAAAACTTCATTCAATCTAAGCAAATTAACCAACTATGTGTCTACAATAATGATAAAATAAGAATACATATTATACTTAGCTTTTGCCCTCTGAAAAGAGAAGCAAATTCCACTGGAAGATGTCTTCCACAGTGATACACAAGATGATATCGTAAACCCCTTACATAGTCTGTCAAATCTCACTAGAACAAGAATTCATACTCTGATCTAATGTCCTTGGAAAATTCCATAACTTAGAGTTTCTTCCCTACTTCTAAGATTGCAAAAACTCCCCGTCTGAATCGTCAGCACACATAAAATAACTTTCGGAGTCGTTCAGAAAGTAACTGCCAAAACTACAACACATAGGTGCCCAGTATGTGGCGCTTAAGCGGCATGTGCTCTGTTTAATTGAGAAGCTTAATCACCTAGGGGCCCAAAACCTGGTGGTGTGGGCAATGATGATAGAGGCATCTAGTAATAAATTTAAGGTGGCTAAATAGTATTTTATCTTTTGATTTGAGGATCTGGTGAGGATACTTGATTGGCATTACTATTCACTAACATATGACATACAGGATTGGAATTCTATTACACTTGAAGTTAAAAAATTTGTTAAAAGAGTTAAGACTTACATTCCAGCGATGTCCAGTTCTGCAAAGACCAAGGAAGGGGATTAACCTATCTTAAGAGGGAGGTGTGCGCCTAGAAGTTAAAATTGAATGATTATTGAGTTAAGTTCAAGGAGTCAGATTTAGTATAATTCTGATTATGTTAAAAGGGGTTTATTTCGATTTGAGGAATTTAAATAGCATTGGTTGGATTGATTTTTGGATTGAGGTTGAAGCCCTGATCCAAGAGCAATAGAAGTTTTACAATAAGACTAAATAAGCATTAACTAACCTGAATAGTTGGGCATCAAGTCCTCTATTAGAATTTTTATGATTTTCTGTCATCTATGATTCATTGGTAGCCTTAAACTATGTACAGGTCAGATGGCTAAAGGTCTCCACTATTCCCAACGAAAGGGCTAGCGGGTCCTACTTAACCATTAATTTGTTGAAGGTACATTTGTCGGTGGCAATAGATTACTTCATTCTACAGCACCTCATAGTTTGATGGGGTTACAAACTTTGAAGGTTTTATAGGTTCTAGTCCTTATAAACTAGTTAAGAGTGCCTAGTAATCTAAGTTATGCTTCTTGATTGGACTAATCTAGGAGTGTATGGACTTAGGTTTTATTTCTATGTTGACTACCCTAAATTTTATGGTTGATCTACCTAGGTGTTGTTTAGATTTATTTAAGTTAGTTGATTTTAATTCATTTCTTTGGTTTGGTCTTTTAACTCTGATTTAGTTGGATTTATAAGTTGTTTGCTATCAGAAGTTTTTAGTTTTCCTAGATCTATTAGTTTTCTAACCAATTTTGAAGTTTTCATTCAGTTGCTTACTCTAAGATTCAATTTTTAGTGTCATTTTTCTATTCTAGATTGAAGTTTCAATAACCTAGATTTTTATATAATGAGGCTCAGAACAATAGTTTATGATAATATTCACACCTAAAAACAGAATGAATTCACACATTTCCCTCAATAAGATAACCAAAACAGAATTCACTTCGCAAACAACATACCAAAAAATTTGAAGTAGAATGTGTTCAATTTGAAATTATAATTTATATCTTCACTTTGTAAGATTTACACGAATATCACTTTATGCCTATGAATTTACATATATAACATTCAATTCTTTAATATCACTTAAAAAATACAATTTAATTATTTTTAAAAAATAAAATATTAATTCTTATGTGTATATTTATCACATCAAAATGCTATAAGTATAAATATTAAAGTTAAAATGTTATACATGTGGATATATAAGAGATTTTCATGCCTACAACTTAATTAAAAGGTCTTAACATATGTAACACAATTAACACTCAAACTTCCCCTTTTACATTTATACCTCCAAAATCATATGGCAGGCTAAAAATATCAACATCTAATATTTGTTTTTTTGCAAAACTTTAGCATGTATAGGTAGAGTGGTATGTATGTAAGAAAGATTAGAATTTAGGTGTTAGATACATGCATGCAAACAAAATTTGCATACATATCAATCAATTCTCATATATTTACATATCTGAAACTTACATTTCATGCATATCATTCAAGACTTGAACATCTTTCTCACTTACTTTTCTGAAAGTGAAACATGCTTCATATATATTATGATGCTAAACTATTATAAATATGAATAGGAAAGTTTAGGCTTTAGACATATGAATATATAAAAATTTGGCGGTTTGCAAGTAAATTATCATTTTGATTTTATACTGAGGATGTTTGCTTCAAACATTCATACAGTATTTACATTTTTGCCTTCCAAATTTAGGCTCCCAGCTATGTGATTCATACATTAAACTTCAAATATCTCCCCTTAATAAATACTTTTATCCAGTACTTTAGAAAAATACAAATTAAATATTAGATGATTTTACCAGCCTTAAATCGTTGTATTCAGCATGTGAGATGGGATTAGCTCGCTTGCTCCACTAATACCATTATGGTCCTTACTGGTCTATTTCAGTTCACTTGAAGTTCTTTATGCCCCAATAAGTTTTTAATTTATGACATGTTCTTCTATATTAATAAGACAAGTTACATTTAGATTTGTTCATCAAGAGTCAAGCTGACATTGTCGATGCTGACCCAAAATATTCGAAATCCCGCCCAAGGAATAGAGCATAGATATGATGGTAAGAAGTGAATAATAAATGGGCTTTATTGCGTGGCTCTTTATTATAATGTGTCTCCTAGTTATAGGTTGAGGTACATTAAGTGCACAATTACCTTAATGGTCCGTCCATTCAAGAGATTTTAGAGGTACATGAGTCAT
>NEWO01000258.1:546610-569513 GCA_003013225.1 Phalaenopsis aphrodite | reverse complement strand
GCTCGGGACTAGTCCTGCAGATGCCTTTCGTTCGGCTCCAATGTCCATTGGTTCGCTATCTGGTTAGGCATAAATATAGGATCCTATATTGACCATCTGGTTTGGGTATCAATTTGCTGAATAACTCAATCTACTGACTAGTCCTAACCCATTTTGACTAGAGACCCACCTTCTTTGTAGTGTTGCCTACCCTTGCTTTGAGATTCGTGTTGAGAAGAAATTAATCTGTATGGATGCTTGGAACCCAGAATGGCGGTGAAGAAAATGGTTTTATGTCTCCAAGCCAGTAATTCTATAAGCAGCAGCAGCATCCGAGGGGATGGTTTCTGCTGATAGCACTACATGTAATAAATACCTTCCATTTGTCTGTAACAAAACACTTCATTGTTTCTATTAAATATAACTTGACGCAGAATCTTCAGCTAGACAAATTGATTTTAGAAGTGGGCAATGAGAGAGAGAGAACTCCTGCTGGCAAAAGAAAGAAAGCCCATTCTTTTGTAGGAAAATGTTAACTGTGGAATGCATGTGAGGGTAACGTGGATGAGAGTGATGGTTATTGACTGTAAATTTGACCTGTATAAGCTGTAAAGGGTATGGTTTGGTTGTAATGAAGGCAAAAATTTTGGCTTTTTAGACTACTTTCTTAAGCGCTGTGATACTCAAATTTTTATATATGTTGACATGTGCTCAAGGACAAAGTTTTAGTGAGACAAGCTAATTTGGAAGGGATAGAAGAAGATTAAAGATCAGGTTTTTTTTGTTCAATTATTTTTTTTTGGAATTTAAAGGAACAGGCTTTAAAAAAGATAGAAAATATTTTAAATTAAGATTTTCTTTCTATGAAAGCAAATTAATAAAATTTTATCACCCAAAGCACTTCTCTATTTGCTCCAGCAAGTAGGCATTATTCATGTATGTGTGGTACATGTACATTACATTATGGAATGTGCTCATAGATTGTACACATTGTGTGGAAATCCTTAACCTGGCAAAGATGGTGTTAATACCTGGAGAGAAAGTGTAGAACTAACAATAAGCTTTTCATTAATTCCAATACAATATACAGACTGTAGCAATTGCTTTTTATAGAAAAAATAATAAGTATAAAATATTTGGCATTACACATAAGTAAAAGTAAAATATTATTTTCCTAATAAACAATAATAGAAATAGCTTTGGCAGTAGGCCCTCTCAAACTTAGCATCTAAGGAGTAGATGTTGGGTTTGTTTCTAAGTTTAAGAAAATTGGAGGCAGATAGAGAGCTTTGGTAAATATATCCGCAATTTGATCTTTAGTAGCTACATGCTGAACAGTAATTATTTTTGCTGCAATTTGATCCTTGACAAACTGATGATCAATTTCAATATGTTTGGTGCAAGCATTAAAAATGAGGTTGTTAGCTAAGGCGGTTGCAAGAAGTGAGTATTTCTTTGCAGTTCTGCGTACCGGCTTTTCAGCAACTCTAAAGTATATAAAGCCTTATTTAAAAAATAATCAGATTCCAGTTTATGGAAATGAAAACTAAGGAAGGTTATTGTATGGCCAAACTCTTAATTTGAAATCTACTTTGAAGTGTTATAAAGAGATTTTGAAGAAAGTCCATATTGTTCTTTTTAATTAAAACATCATTCACATAGATAAGAAACAAAACATCACATAGATAAGAAAGAAAATCATATATCCATCCTTTTGGTATTTAAGAAGAGACAGATTGGTTTGACTGAAAGTAAATCCTCGTTGAGTGAGATAAGTAGTGAAAGTTGAGTACCAATGACGTGGAGCTTGTTGTGAAAAAACGAAGGCAATAAAGCG
This sequence comes from Phalaenopsis aphrodite, assembly GCA_003013225.1. Lineage (NCBI taxonomy): Eukaryota > Viridiplantae > Streptophyta > Magnoliopsida > Asparagales > Orchidaceae > Phalaenopsis > Phalaenopsis aphrodite. The sequence goes on along the minus strand of NEWO01000258.1, from coordinate 567,697 downwards.
AAAAATCGGATTGAGGAAAAAAAATCGTAAAACAGAGAACAACAGCGGAAACATAGAGATTTTATGTGGTTCGGCAAATTACCTACCTCCACAGAGCTACAGTGGATTTTATTACTCGAGGAATTACACTCATCGATCACCTTGAAGATTACAAGAAAGCACCCTTTCTCTTTCCTCTCCTCCTCTCCTCTCTCTCTCTCTCTTTACCCAAGAGCTTCAAACCAAAGTACACCAGAAGAAGAATCTGAAAAGCTACCAATGTCGAAGATGAAGCCTGGGAAACAAAATTCTGAGAGAGATAACAATGGAAGCTAGCATGCATATTTATTAATTTCATCATGTCATTAGGTCCATTGAGAAATTAATTAAATAATTAATGAAGCTCATTAATTATTTCTTTTTCTCTTCTGCAACAAATCATAGAAAAAATTAAGAGCAATTAATTTTGAGTATCAAATCCAATTTGCTGCCAAACATAAGAAAATATCAATTTGAACAGTGGACCGGTTTCCATATTTGCAACAAATCTCCCACTTGGAGACTTGTACACTGGCTGCATCATCCACTAGTTGTGTCGCCCTTTTCTTCAAACGTGATATCATTCACCTTTGCAACTCAAAGCCCCGGTCTTCATGCTAGAAGACCAACTGAAGTCGAGCACAACTTCAGTTTCTCAAGAGTAACACCCGCAGTCAACATATCACCGTCAACATAGTCTTGTACCTCCAAACTTTTTCCTGGGTTACTCATGTTTCTACTTACAACTTCCACAACATGGGCAATATTCTGTCTCTATTGAATACCTTTTTCAACAAGTCTACCATTGTATCTCTTACTTCCATCAAACGCGGTCTTCACCCGGTACACACACTTGTTGTGCAATGACTTCTTCCCTGGTGGAAGTTCTGGTAGCTCCCAAGTCTGATTCTCTAGCAAGGAATCCATCTTTTCTAGCCGTTGTCCCAGTAATGGAAGATGAAGTTTCTTTCCATAGAGGTAGTCCTCTATCTGCATCATCCAGTAACCAAAATCTGTGTCATTAAACTTTTCGATCCCCGATGTCATCACATCATCTCCGGTCATCGCTTTCCCCATATTCAAACCTGAGCTCTGATATCAATTGTTGTGAAAAAATAACGGCAATAAAGCGAAAAATCGGATCGAAAAAAAAATCACAAAACAGAAAACAATAGCGGAAACATAGATTTTACGTGGTTCGGCAAATTACCTGTGTCCACAGAGCTGCAGAGAATTTTATTATTCGAGGAATTACACCCGTCAATCACCTCAAAAATTGCAAGAAAGCACTCTTTCTCTCTCCTCTCCTACTCTGTTTCTCTCTCTCTACCCGAGAGCTTCAAATCGAAGCACACTAGAAGAAGAAATTGAAAAGTTACCAATGCCGAAGGGGAAGCCTGGGAAACAAAATACCGAGAGAGATAACAATGGGAGCTATAATGTCTATTTATTAATTTCATCACGTCATTAGATCCATTAAGGAATTAATCAAATAATTAATGAAGCCCGTTAATTATTTTCTTTTCTCTTCTGCAGCAAATCATAGAAGGAATTAAGAGAAATTAATTTAGCAATTAATTTCAAGTATGAAATCCAATGTGTTGTCAAACATGAGAAAATGTCAATTTGAACTGTGGATCGGTTTCCATATTCGCAACAGAGCTTGCTTTAGCCCATATTATGACAAACATATTGAGGATTTTGTTCATCTTGAAACACCTATGGTTGGGACATATCAGTTTCTTCTAAGTTCCCATATAAAAAGGTATCGGACACATCTAATTGAAGTATATCCTAATGATTATATGTATCATTTGTCAAAAGGCTTTTAATTCTAAATATTTTGGCAATCGGACTAAATGTTTCAGGATAATTAATGTCAAATTCTTATTTAAATTCTTGAGCTACCAACCGAGGTTTGTGCCTAGCAATTGACCCATTTGAGTGTCTTTTGATTTTGTATGTCCACTTGCATCCTATAATTGTGCAATTTAATGGCAGTGAAGCTAATTCCCAAGTCCCTTGCTGTTGAAGAACAAGAAATTTTTGAGACAGCTTCTCTGCAACGAAGAAGTTTAACTGCTTGGGTAAAGGTAGTTGGCTCTTGCGAAAAATTGATTTGATGATGCAGGTCCAGAATTTGTCTACATTTCCAGCTTCCTGTTTTCAACCTTATCTGCCTTGGATGTGTAGGACAAAATGATCTTTGCATACTGGTTGTATAGTCTGTTGCTGCAGAATCATGTCGCAATGAAGAAGCAGTTTGCTGCCGTTGAGATATAGTTGCTGAGGAGAAATGCTTGTGGGAGACACCGTGGGAGATGAAAGACCACCAAAGCTAAAGTTGTTTTATGCACTTGAATTCACAGTTGAAAATGGTGTAATAGGTAATAGCATAAGAAGAGGTACACTAATGATAAGGAGTGATAAGGAAAGTGTTGTTTATCAAATGCTACATTTCTTGCTGCAATAATATTGTTTGTCACCGGATTGTAACATCTACACCCTTTATGTTGAGTGAAGTAACCAAGGAACACACAAGGGGAAGCTTTGGAGGTCAATTTGTTTGTAAGAGTAGGATTTTGCCATAGATAGCAAGATGAGCCAAAAATTTTTTGATGGGTATGGTTTGGGGTTCTATCATAAAGCAATTGAAGGGGGGATGTGTGGTTTGTGTTCCTTGAGGGCATCCTATTTGATGAAGTGAATGGCTGTTTGAACCGCATCTGTCCAGAATTTAGATGGTAATTGAGTTTTGAGAAGAAGAGTTCTTGTCGTTTCAACAAAATGATGATGTTTACGTCCTACCACTCCATTTTTCTCTGGCTTATAAGGACAACTTAGTTGGTGTTGTATCCCTTTTGAAGCAAGATAGGTTTGAAAAGTATTAGAGATAAATTCTCCCCAACAATCAGTCTCAAAGCTTTCACCGAAATATTAAATCTTGTGCTTATGAGGTTGTGTAGCTGAAAAAACTTAGAAACAACTTCATCCTTGTTTTCCAGAGGAAATAACCAAGAATATCTAGTGAAGTCATCAACAAAGAGAATACAGTATATATACCCATACAATGGGAACAGGTACCCAGACATCACTATGGAGTAATTGAAAAGGTATAGTGCTACAATTTATTGACCTTGGTAGAGACTGTTTATAACTTAGCAGACATAAAAAGTGCACATTTAGTAGTAGGAAATCGTATATTGAGAGACTTATTAATGAACTTGCGGTTTCGAGTTGGTAAGATCCCTTGTCCACTGTGTTGATTAAGAAGATTCTTACCATTATCAACTGCCACATATTCATTACCATTATACTGATTTGGTTGCTGAAGATTTGTATAATTTGGCGTCAGATGCGATGAAACTCACGTATCATGAATCCATTCAGTGGAAGAATCTGACTTTGTATCAGCTGTAAGGGATTTTTGAAATGATTAAATGACTTCGGAGTGTACATTAAGTCAGATCGATGCCAATATGAGAAAGCCGAGTAACTGTCTTTCCACAGATTTGGATATTGTGGTAGAATTTGGACGAAAAGTTGAACGCATTGTTGATCGATCTATGTACGACCCCTGTTGGAGAAAAGGGCAATTTGAGCTAGATTTTGTTACTGTACTGCAATGGTNGTCAGGTGTAATTCTTCACTGCACAAAAGGGCGTAAAGATCTTTCAAAGTGATGGGTTGAGTATTGAATTGCTGTCTTGAAAAAAATTTAAGAATTGGGAAGATCATTTTTGTTGAGAAATTTAGGGCAAAGAAACGAGAATAGACACAAATCCAGAAGAAAAAATAGAGATTTAACAAAGTTCGGCAAAGATGCCTACGTCCTCAGGAGCAGAGCAGCGACTTTCTTTCAATTCAGAAAAAGAGTACAGGATATCCCTTAGGATTACAATACACATATATATAACTTTGGTATACAATATGTAATTACAAAAGTACCCATCTACCGTACCGCGGATGCGTTGCGCCCTTACCCCCAACCAGCATAACGTAATTCCCCCGATTGGACAGATGTTTCCGCTCCACTCCACTCGCGAGCTCCGCTCTGTTGGTTCGCTCCGTTCCGCTCTAGCATCTGTCTCTTATCTGGTATATGAGTCATACCTAACAATTTTAAATATAAATGATGATATCTTCTGGATCTACCTGAGAGTCAGCAGCTACAGTCCGATCTACCAACATCTTGATTTCGGTAAAATACTAATTCATTGAGTTGATTTCATTGAAATATTATGGAGCTTATTCTTGAGCTAGATGACAGTAGATTGACTGGAGGGTTGAAGACATTTTGATAAAGTTGTCAAGATGGCAGCAGTGGTTTCAAGATTCATCACACGAGGCAAAATGGATAAGGAAATGGTGGAATAGAGGGCTGTAGCTAAATTTTGATCTAGAAGTTTCCATGTGTAATAGGCATTATTTGAGGAAGAATCATTGGTGATGTCGGATGAAGAGGAAGGACACATTGATTTTCTTCAAGAAAAGATTCAAGCCCATTTGTCTTAATAATTTGTAGATTTGAGAGCTCCAAATAGGATAGTTCTCTGTGATCAATTGAATGGTAACAAGATTCTTCATATTTCCCATAAGAAATTTAATAGGAGGTATAGAAAGACTAGGAGAGTGAAAAAGATTGGTATTGTTTGATGAATTAGTGGAATCCATGATCAAGAACAGAGGGATCAAGAATGATGAAGAAGAAGCCAATAATAGAAAAAAAGAAAAGAAATCAAAGATTGAAGATTCAGAGGGAAAAAACCTGCGAAGGAAGAAGCACAATTATTTAGATGGAGAAGCCTGCTAAGAAAAAGGCTCTGATACATATATAATTATTTCTAGCCAAAACGAGTCAAACATGAACGAACAAATTTTAGTTCATTTTTGGCTTGTTTACATATCAAGCGCAGAGAAAATTGTTTGTCTTTAGCTCGTTTGTTTTGCGAATGAATCGAACATGAGCTTCTTAATGAGCTGAACATGAATAATTGTCAAACAACGAGCCGTTTTAACAGCCCTACACTGAACAATCCAATAATACAACAAACACCCCCCTCATTCCGTCAACAACAAAAACAAAACCTAAAGCTACTACCTTGCCACTAGTTGCACCTAGCAAGCATCCTATGCACACCCAACAAATAACAAGGTCACTTAATCCCAAGTTCATCTTCAAGCCAACTCATATCATATCATAATTTCGCCTCACATTCTTCTCGACAACAATTAATGAACCAAACTTGAGAGTTGTGATGCCCAAGAACTCAATCCACTACAAAGCCAAGGCACATGCGTTTGTCCATTCTCTACCCTAAAACACCTTAGGCAATAAATGGACAAATAAGCTTAAATGCATCGTCAATAGCACAATTGGTTATCTCAAAGTCAGGCTCGTTGGACAAGCTTATAAATAGAAGCATGTTCTTGACTAACACTAAAACCTTTGGCCCGTTTGCCAATATGCCCACAATCCATCTCCTTACAGTTCTCGTTGCTATTAATTGGCCTGTGTTGCTGCTTGGTGCTCCAATATATTCCTTCATAATAGCCTCCATTAAAATGCCTTTTTCACTCAAATACAGGAGGGTTATTAAAAAAACTCGTCATAATATTCAACTCATTAAGTAGCTTGTGTTCGATTCATTTGTTTAGCAAACAACCCAAACACAAATAGATTTTTCAAACTTTTGTTCGATCATGATCGGCTCGTTTTGTCTCAAATTAATTAAATAATAAATAATAATTTGTAAAATTAAAATAGTGATATATTTGATATAAAATCATTAATTTGTACAAATATAAAAAAATTAAAATTTAGGTGTTAGATTTGTAAATACATATGAATTCGATGGTATGCATGTAAAAGCGCTTAGAATTTTTATTAAGTTGTTAGATTTGTAAATACTTAAGAATTAAGTGGTATGAATGTAAAACGAGCTTTCCCCTCTGTGCCTAGCCTGCACATCCAAGTCCCCACTTGCCTTGCCTTGTGGATGGCATTTAGACATAGGTTTTATATATGAAATACATAAGAATAGGGTAGTATGTTTGTAAATATCCCTGGAATTATCCTTACCTACCCACGCACAGTTCAAACTCTTAGGGGCTCTTTTTGGGGCAACTGCAACTTGACGATAAGATTCTGCGCAGCAGTTGCCTTAAGAAGTTGTTGGGCAGATGATGTTGTAAATAAGCTGACTGTTTGTTTGTTTTTTACAGTTTGAAAATGGTTGTGTTGCAGTTATTTTTGGAGAAATGATCATTCTGCTCGTGAATATTAATATTATTTGCAAAGGAATTGTTCATGCTAGTACATTTTATACTTCAAAATTAAATATCCAATGCAAACAATTACAAAATAAGGATAGACAGCTAAATTAATAGTGAATAGCATGACTACCAAAATTAAAAAAATGACTAATAAAACAATAATTAATAAAATAGTAATATTATTTTTAAAATGCAGACGACGTAGGTCACAAGCTAAGTAATCCTTCAGAGATATCTTTCATGACCGATCGCTCTCGACGATGGAATCTCCAGCCTATTTCCGAACCGAAATTAGTGAGTTTTTCATGATTTTTTATGAACACCTGTAAAACTGTCTCTCGTAGCTATGTGGCCGACGTGAAGTTAACAGAGAACTTTGAAGTCCGCAGTAGCAATGCAATTCTCTGAAGGTACCAGAAATTTTCGAGCTTATCTTTCCTGAAAGATTAAAAAATTGTTCACAGAACTAATTAATTAAAGTTTTATGCAACTGTGAGGTCTCAAAGAACTCAGTATATAAATCAACGAATTTATCACTACAAGAAGACAACAGAAAAGGGTTCTTGTTTTTCTTTAACCCACATAACACCAAAATCGTGTGTTACATACGTATATCACCAAAAAATGTCATAAAAAAGAATCTAAAAACGACATCGTTGAAAGAAAGAGAGGAACTTGGTTGTCTTCATTGGGATTTCACATGTGACAGTAACCAATAGCGACATACAGACAATCCAAAGAAACTCATAAGGTAAAACGTCTAATCTTGGTCCTCTAAAACCCACCAAAAAGAAAAAAAAGAAAAGCAGAAAGAAAAAAACACAGAAATTGTGTAAAAAACTAAAATAATAAATATCAAATACATAAAGAGCAGAAATTAAATGAAATAAATAGTAAATGTCTTCAAGAACTATTACAATTAGCATAAATAAAAACTAGTAATCCCACCAATCACCCTCCAATTATTGCATCTCTAATTCGTTCCCTCAACTCTGCTATCTCGTTTGCACCTTCCCCATATTTAGTGCAGGTCTTAGAAACAACATTTTTTGTCTGTGAGGAAGACTGTCCAAGATGATACTCATATGACGTGCATGATCCTCATCCGCCCTACAGAAGTCGATATTATTGTGGGAAAGATGCCACCAAGTATTATTGTGGAGAGTCATTGCGACAATCACAATTTGCACATATTTGGAAAATGGGTAAGATGATATATCGCGAAGTATAACACATTTCTTCTTTCAAAAACCAAAATTCCTCTCAATGATATCGCGTAAGGAAGAATGCTTTTTGCTAAACATTTCAATCTTGCCCTGCATGATATTGTTGGCTCGCTCGAATTTAGGTATGTAGTATCTCGTATCTGGATAGGGCTTAAGATATATTCATGGCAATAAATACCCAGCATCAAACAAATAGTATTTATCTGATGTGAATTAAATGATTAGTGTTGAATGAAAATAGAATTAGAAGAGTAGTCTAGTCTCAAGCGAACATGTGGGTGGATGTGAGAAGTTGTATTTGTTATTCTGTGTTGCAAATTTGAAAATTTGACTGTTATGTGCACTGCTCTCCCAACATGCCATGAAAAAAGTGAGATAGAATTGCATGCCGCCATGACATTCTGCATCGAAGACTCACAATGGTCAATGAATGTGATATTCTCATTATTTGGAATATGTGCATCAAAGTGTGTTCCATTGATTGTTCCAATACAATTCTAGAAAGATAATGAAGGGTTGCGTAATTATGACATTTATATGAAAATTGAATGTAATAAATAAGAGAACTTATCTTAAAGTATGATATTTATCGTGCAACGTGCAAAATCTTTTTGGGGGTCTGTTCGAATGTAGGATTTGTTGGCTTTATGACGTGTGAAAAAAAGTGACAAGTGCATTCAACCTTACTAAGAAGTATATGCAAATCATTTCGGAAGAATGTTGATATCGCTTCATAGCTCCTCGCATTGATTCATTACGAGTAATATGTAGATGATTATTGCAAACACCTGTTGTTAAGTTGTTCTAGATAAACCATGAAGTCCATGATTTCTGTATAGTTCTTTCAACAGAACGGTGAATGTCGTCTGTCATGCAGAATATTACTAAACTCTGATTTCTGTATAGTTCTTTCAACAGAACGGTGAATGTTGTCTGTCATGCGGAATATTACTAAACTTTGTTGGGTGGTCTGCAAGCAACTCTCAACCCATTTATTGCCAACATACGAGGATATCATGCAAGTGAAACGTTCTATATACGAGTTAAAATATTCGTACATCAAGCATACGGCAGCTGCAACTCTTCTTCTGTGCCTTTCTCTAGTTGCATAAATGTATTTCGATATGGAAATTGCTAACAGATAAACATCAATGAATTAACTACAATCATATAAGGTTACGAACAAAACCAACATAAGTAAATAATATTACAGAAAATATAAAATATAACAAGGAACAAAAAAGTCTCAAGTGGCATGTCCAAAGCAGAATAAATATCCAAAGCATCATGAAAAATCATAGACAAATAAAAATGTCCAACAATAATCTAATTAAAAGCATGACTCAAATGCACTGCACCAATGAAAATAATGTAGGTAAGCGACCCCTACGGTCAGCTAACATTGTTATGAAAAACTCTCTCTGGGTCGAATCTTCAAGCAATTTCATAGAAAACAAATACAGCGATATATCTTCGTAAATTTCTGGATTTGCATCCAGAATTTGCATAACCTGCAAAACAGAAGTTGCTTGTGATGACCCAGGGCCATTTGTATTAGGGCTGTAAATGAACCGAACACGAACGAACAGAGCTTGTGTTCGTGTTTGATTCGTTTGAAATTTAGTTTGTTTGAAATAAGCCCGTGTTCGAAATTGTTCGTGAAGTCACTGTTCGTGTTCGTTTCTTAACGAACGAGCCGAACACGAGTCGAACACGAGTCGAACACGAGCTGTTCTAGAACGATGAGCCTGTTTGACATCTCTAATATTAATATATATAAATAATATATTAATTATATAATTTATATTATATATATATATATATATATATATATATATATATATATATATATATATATATTAGTATATTATTAATCTAGTATATTAATATATTTTTATTATTTATTTATTATATATTATAATTTATAAAATTTAATTTTTTAAAAATACCATATATATATATTAAATTATTTTATATTTCGAACAATAACGATTCGAACACGAACGAACGTATTACTGTTCGTGTTTGGTTCATTTAACTAACCGAACGAAAAAAAATGTTCATGTTCGTCTCATTTATTTATCGAACGAATCGAACACGAACTCATTGACGAACCGAACACGAACTGTTCGCGAACAACGAGCTTTTTTGACAGCCCTAATTGGTATATGAAGCAACAAACTGTGAGATCTGACTTCTAAAATAAAACAACTCCCTCTTTCTTTCTTTTTTTCAACTTGGAGGTGCTTTGATCGACTGGTGGACTCAACTTCATGGATTTTCGGGCTTGGGCCTTCATTGGAATTATCTGTTTGGTCAGCTGGGGATGTCATCAAACCCCGCCTCGCTAGAGGCACATGTATTGTTGCACATTGCCACGATATTTCCAAACATACGATCCAACTTCTCCTCCAGTTATGATCAATTCCATAGTATTTAATTTTTTTTTGCAGCATACACCACCTACAAATTCACATAACATTTTTAATTTGAAAACAAATTTAAAATTGACAAAAATAAATGAGATTTCAAAAATGTTCATCGCCAATCTCTTTTCTCACCACTCAGAAGCATCATTCGTTTGTTTTACCGGATCTCACCCCTAGTCTGTTGATCTTCACTTCAATTCCTTCAAGATATTTCACTTGATATTTTACTTAAGAGTTATGTAAGTGGGTGTCCCTAAGGCAAGCTCAAGTCATTAAAGATTTTGTACCCACCATTAAAGTTGGGCTTATAGTGTTTAGAGGTGTTAATCAATCATATTTTTCTTTTCTAAACCTCATTAAACAAGTTCAAATACCAAACCTAGCTCACTATTAAGCCCTTAACAATTTCATGGGTAAATTTGCAATTATCAAAATATTAATTTAAGTGGAATATATTATTATCAAAAGATCATGTTATCACCAATCAAGGGCTTCAAGTGAGTGAATTATTATCTTCCTAATGTAAGTCCACCACTTTAGTATCATCCAATTAGATTGACTTCCAAGTCATAATAATTTATGAAATTACAGTTTTACCTTAATCATGAAAAAATGACAAATTAGTTTCTACCTTTTAACCCATTATGTTTCAAACATCCAGAAGAGTTCATTATGATCAAAATTACCCATTTACCCTTTAGTTAATCCTATGTTTTAATTAGAGCATCAAAATCCAAAATTAACATTCCGCTCCTAGGGCTCCTCATATCATAACTCATCAAATATAACTCAAATGACTTTGAAGATTTTATGGTACCCTACTCATGAGTCAATTAAAATATCAGAGAAGAAAAATGTGATTTTCTTAAATTTTATTTAATTTAAATAATTATTTTAACTCAAAAATAGGATTTTCAAAATTAATTTATTTAACTAATCAAAGTAAAGTTTTTGGTCATGAAAAAATTATTGGAGATTCACCTAGGTCAGAGGACCACTTGAACAGAATTTCATAAATTTTTTTTGAATTATATTTTAATTATTATAATTATTTATTGATTTTTAATGATTTAATTGAATAGAAAATATGTTTTAATTACAAAAATTACTTTTTACTTTTTTTATTAAATTTTCCTAAGTCTAAAGAACTCAAAGAAACAAACTTTTCATTTTTGTGATATTTAATTTATTTATTATAATTATTTTAATGGAAAATTAGAGAAAATACATTTTTAGCCTTTAGAAAATTATAATTAACTTAGAAAAATTAAAAAAATTATTCTAATGAGTCTCAAGTGATCAGGAAGTAATTAGGAACATTTTAGACCATTTTTTGTATTTTTAAAATTTTTAATTATTTTTAATTCAAAAATAGACTCAAAAATAAAAATTTAACATAAATTTTTCCTAAATGGTTCTGATCACAAGGAACTCAAAAAACCTTTTTCCATAATTTTCCTAATTATATTTATTTTAATATAACTTTTTTTATATAAAAATGTCATTTTACTTAGAACATTAACTTTAGTAATAAATATACTCCAAATTGATTCCAAATTTTTACAGTGAGTTAATATGCTTATTCTTTAAAATATGGAATTGATTTTGTTAAATTTTAAATAATATTTTATATAAATAATTTATTATAAGTTTTATACATTTAATTAACTATAAAAATACACAAAATTACTTAAGTTAATTTAATAATTTTCCTAGAATCCTCTGACCAGGAGAAACCTACCAAAATTAATTCCATAATTTTTTGTTTTATAATTTAGTTTATAAAATTATTTCATGCAAAAACAATCATCTGGACTTGAAAATTAGGGTTTCAAAGATAGAGATGCTCTCTGACCTTGGAAAAATTAGAGAACATCTCTATAATCATGAGGAATCAACCCTAAAATTTCAAGTCATGGTGATTATTATTTATTTAATTAAAATTAAACGCCTCCATGGAGTATTTAATTAACTAAAAATCATAAACACATCAAATAATTTTAATTTTTATTCTACATTATTCTCTTTTGTTCACTGAGCAATAAAATAATATTCTTTTATTTTTATGATTTTGCTGTGCAAGGATATGAATTTTTTAAGTTCTGAAATTAATTAAATCAAAATAACACATGCACTGTTCACTTAAACATGTGGTCGCCGCGTCATCCTTAGCCGCTCCCAAGCTCCACATGGAGCTCTTTGATTTGACGCCACCGTCCATGTAGCCACTGACTCAACTCGTACTTTATGTTCTATTCCTCTGTCTGGCACGATCCTAGTCATCCATCTGATACATGTGCAATCCAATGGTTGTGGGTCATCGTCCTCAATGGCCAGAACCCGAAAACCTTCCAACTTAAAACCCTAAGATCTCTACCTAGACTCAACAAAATAATTTTGGGTTTGTTCCTAGGCCTTCATCTAGTCTAGACGAACATATCCATATGGTTTATCAATTACAAAATTAAACTTTTCTTCATAAGAGACCAAACCGAGCTCGATTTGGGGGGAAAAATTCAATACCTTTGCCTGAGAGGTGTGGCCTCAATCAGGTGCTTGCAGAAGCTTTGTTGGGACTTGATGAACCTCCTGGAAGTGTTGTTGGGCTTTGTTGAATTGTTTGGTGTAGAAATCTTCCAAAAGGTGTTGCGGCCTTGGTCAAACCCTTGGTTAGAGTGGTTGCGAGAGGGTGCTTACAGTGGAAAACTTCTCCTTAAGCTTTGGTGAAGCTTAAGGGCAGTTCAATTTGAAGTTTGATGATGTTTGGTGGAATGACAGAAAAATGCCTTGAAACTAGGCTCTAAAATTGGGCTCAGGCAGTGAGGAGGATGGTTGGATTAAGCTCAGGGAAGTTTGGAGAAGCTCTGGTGAGACATTGGTAGAGTCTCCCCAGAAAATTGGATCATCTCTATACTTGGTTGTGAGAGGGGGCTTTAAATAAAGGAGCTTGAGGTGGCTGGCTGGGTTTCAACTCAGGTGCAATCAGCTGCTTATGTGAAAGGTTGAGCAGCGCCAATGACCAATTGGAGTTTGCCACATTGGATGGGTGTAATGGGCTTGGTTTGAGATGGGGTGGCTCTCGGTTTTGGGGTTCTCCGACAACTAGGCCTGCCGACCAGGTTTGAGCTGGTGACTAGGGGAGTCAGGTGAGCCAGAGGAAGATTAATGGTGAACAAGATGGCTTGGGGATGGCTGGTGGCAAAGATATATTCGGTTTAGCCTAAAATGGAAAGAAATCCCCTAATTTATGGGATCCTTGGTTCATGGCTCAACTAGGTTAGGCTAGGTGGTTCTAAGCTGGTCCCTAAGGTCCACATGTTGGTTGTGGTGGGTTTGGGTTGATCAATTTGGGTTAATTTGGTCAAATTTGGTGTTTGGGGTTTTGGTTCAACTTGGGTCTAGGTTGGGTTTGGGCTAGGATTTCAGTCAAGTAATTGATCAATTTTTCTTGGATGATTGTCATGAGAAATTTGGAAAAGGAATTGGGTGATTTTGAATTGGTTTGGAAGGTCAATCTGGTGGAATTTGGCCATATGGTCAATTTAACCCTAAGTGACTGACCCAAAGCCATAATCCTAAACTACTCAACAAGGCCAAAGCTAAGTTTGAAGGGACTTAGTCATATTTACAAATCAAGATGACACATGCTTGACGGTTACCAACTATTGGGCTACGCTTCCACTCATCATCTGACTTCAATTTACCTATCAATGAGAGCATTAAATCAAATTCTGATTCGTCGTTTGAATTCCTCTGGGTAAGGTCTACCCTTTAGAACCAATGCACCACCCTTAGATTGGGTTTACACACTTGTTCAACCATTTTTGGGGCATTTGGGTTAAGCTTGGGTTAGATTGGGCTTGGCCTTAGATATGGTTCAATTTAATGTGGGTGATTGTCATGAAGAGTTTTAAACATTATTAGGTGGAAATTTTGGACCTAGGAGGTTCAATTTGATGGAATTTGAGCTTTTGGACAAAATTTGGGGCAAGCTTTAAGTTCAAATTTGGGCCAATTGATTGTTCAGACCGATTTGGGGAATTTTTATGAAAAATTTAGAATTCAAATTTGGGGAAATTGATTTGAACATGAGATTCAATTTGGGGAAATTCAAGGGTATGACTAAATTAGGGATTTTAGATTGGGTTTGAAATTGGGTTTAATTGGGATTGAATATGATGAATTTGAGTTTAGAATTGAAATTATGTGAGATTGAAGTCAATTTAGTGAAAATTGGGTGTGAATTAGAGAATTTGGGCCTTTAAGAGCTATTTGAGGAATTTGGTCAAATTGGACTCAATGAAGTGGTTCAAATTGATTTTGGGGACATTGGAAGTGATTTTAGAGATATTGAGAATTTTTGGAATTTTTGGGGTAGGAATAACATTTTGGTAATTTTGGGGATTTTCGAATTATTTTGGGAATTTTGGAAAAATTTGAGGTATTTTGGTAAATTTGAGTGATTTGGAATGTTTTGAAATGATTTTTGAAGAGATTTTCATAATTTAGGTAATTTTGGAAAATCTTAGGGGGCAATTTGGTAATTTGGTGAAATTTGGGGACAAGAAGGGTCAAAATTGGGATTAATTGAGGATGTTAATCATGAGGTCATCCTATTGAGCCATAGGACCAAGGGAACTCCCATTATGGATCCTCCATGTGCTGGTCTTAGCCAAAACCTAGCCCAAAGATAATGGTTTGGGGGACTATCCACATGATTTTCCAATATAGTAGGGGATCAAACTAGGCATGTTTGGGTTAGGGTTTAGGTTGTGAGTGCAAGTGCAAGTGTATGTGTGTAAGACTGACCAAGACCACAACACCCAGGGCTAATCCTAAGGCCAAACAGTCCTATGGGGACTCCTCTTGAGCTCCCCAATATTGTTCTCACCTACTAAGTGCTAGAGGTTAGAACCAACATGTGGAACTTCAAGATGAGCAAAGAAGAGTTTAGCATTTCTAATGGTTAGGATTCCTTCACTAGTCCTCTAGGAATAGTCAACAGGAAAGTCCTATGACTAGATCCTAGGCTTCTAAGGAAGAAAGTCTAGACCTCAACCAAAAATGAGGTCAAAATGTAGCTTCCTACTATATTCTACGTGGCTAACTGTTATCATTACAACATTCCACTACAACCTCTCTGGTGAACTGACGTTATTGTAGTGACCCATTTCAGACTGTGGTTGGTTACTAATGTAGCTTCTCACTACGACCTACGTGATTAATTATTGTCATTAATCATTATAGCCTTCTACTAATATCTTTATAGCCTTCTACTAATATCTTTATAGCCAACTAATCCTCTCATAATTATCAACTAAGGCGACCTTTTTTAGCCAAAGGATGCTATTGCAACAACCAACCACAACATATATGACCATTTAGAGCTTATGAAGCTAATTGCTACTTGATCTCGATCTTATATGACGAGACTACGATGTATGCAGTTATATTCTTAATTTTTCCTTATATTTCTTATTTTGCAACGACGCCTAAATCTTGACTTCAAAGCAAATAAAATTGTAAATATTATGTTTAAATATAGGATATTATGCAAGTATACGTATCGTTATCAAGTAATATATGACTTTTTTATTAAGCCCCAGATATTGAATCCATAGGGAGATATTCAATCTTTAAATAAGTCAGAAGAAATTACATAAGAATTTCTATTTTACAAAATATTTTTAATCAAACTATAGATGTTATAATATGAATAAAAGTTCAATTTTTTTTGGTAATTTTTTATAATTGAAAATAAAGTAAATAACTAACTAAATTTAACTAGATATTTATAAGATGAAGGCAATATAAATAAAATATTTTTTTTCTTATTATGAATCAGTAACAAGTATAAGAATTCTGTTTGGAAGTATTCAAATTGTATTGTGTCAAATATGAGTAATATTATTTTTTATCATTACTAGAGATGCTATAGATAATATTGATTAATTTAAAGTTTGAATAGTCTTGAAGACGGGCTAGGTAGGGAAGATACTAGCTCTCACTTTAGAGTTTCCTCTTCTTTCTCCACCTGGAAGCTAACATCTCGTATCAAGACCTAAAACTATAAACAAAATTGGGGGCTTTAACCTATCACTCTAAAGTCCTCTAACTCTACACTCTTAAAGATTATTTTCCTATTTATTTGCACTCAACCATATGAATTACATTCTTATCCATACAATCTCATGTGATTCTTACCATTGGTTGATTGAGATAATGACATCACGGATCTTACATGTTCTCACAACAAATATTAACATCTTAATTGGTCAAATCAAGAAGTAAATGAAGTACAATATTTAAAATCATCACAACTTATTCTAACATTAAAAATTAATACTTCACACAACTTCTATCCAACACTTAATTCTTATCATTTTAAGGAAAAAGATAAAGAAAACTACTCAGAATTCATAGAGAAAATGCAACCACACTTAAGTTTAAAAGTAGAAATCATGTAAACAAACAAGAAGTATAAATTAAAACCAAATGTAGTCAAAAAGATAAAAATTTATCTCAAATCCTCTTCACCAAACTCTTGAAGTTTCTTTGAATCATTTCTCTTCCTTTCTCTTACAATACTCTCAACCAACACAATACAACTCTTCTTCTTTTTAAAAGTATCATAATTAATCTAAAGAATCCCAAAGAGAGGGGGCACGTAGCAGAGTGTTCTTCAATTCATTCCATGTCTTTTTTTTATAATTTTCCAAAAGGTGTTTCAATGTCTCTTCAAAATATGTCCACATTCAATGAATCTTTCAAGAGTTGCCTCCTTTCAAAAGCCATTTGAATGTATTTTCATGTCTATTAACCATATCCCACGTTTTCACCAAGAGTTGTTTCAAAACTCATCCAAATTCATTGAATCATAAAGTAACTACCTATGACGCTTAAACGCGAGGTATGTGGCGCTTAGGCGTGTTCTTCTCGGTTTTCCTGGCGTTTAGCGCCAGTTCTGGGCGTTTAGGCGTCACAGTTCTTTTGCACACCTTTTTTAGTTTTGCTCCAAATTTGATCATTTTTCACTCATTTTACCATTTTTCATCTATTTGCTTATACCTAAAAAGAAAAACACAATATCTTCTATTAAAGCGCAATATCCTAAAAAATAGGTATAAAAATGTGTATATAAATGTTATTTATTTTAGGTGTATCACTACTACAACTTCTAACTATAACCAATGTGACCAACTATGACTTATCTAGCTAACTGATATTACAACCTCTAATGACGACTTATGTGACCAACTACAATTTATGTGACCAACTATGAACTATGTGGTTAACAACTAATACAACTTCCAACTATGACCTCAATGGCAAAATCACATTATCAAAGCCACCGACTCTAGTGTTTGTGACAAACTACTATCTTTATAGCAATCAACTATAGATTTTGAGACTCGTTATTACTACGATAGCTAATAAATGCATTTATTGTATCCCAATTATGACTATTAAACTTAGATAAATAGTGTACCTTTGAGATTAACAACATTGTAATTCTATCTTCTTCAATTCAGAAGAAGATTTGACATATGTGCTTATAATATTACAATGGATTATTTTGACTTGGTCAGACCCCCTACATTTTTCCCTTTCAAAAGTTTTTCCAAGTAAAAAATCTAGGTGGCTCCTCCTACTATTTTTATATTATATGTCTGTGTGTTGGATCTTCGTGCAAAACTAAGACATTAAATGTCACTCTATCGCCTTAAATCTTTTGGAGCCCAAAAAACTCAATATAAAAAACAACTTGATACTATACAAGCAGAAGATAGGTCCCCAGATTGGCATATAAATGGACAAAAAAAATGATGAGAAGTCTTGGATAGAAGCAATTCAGCGAAAGGCTTCTAGCTTTGGAGGAGGCTAGGGAAGACCTGCATGGTAAGTATGTAAGAACCCCAATCCAGGGTTGGAAAATGAAGAGAGGGCAGGACTCATGGAAAAAAAAAATGAATCATTAGGTTTCAACTAGCAAAATCAACATTAAGTTACCATCATTTTATTTCGACTTAAGCAAAAACTCTACATCCAAATATTTTGTTGTTCGAATGAGAAATACAATCACTATGAGTTTTTTTTGAATATTTTATATAATTTCTTTCCACTCAAATTTCAAACATTAAAATTCAAACACAGCACTTAGATAGTGCAACATCAATAGCTTCTCCTAAAATGTCTATCAATTGTATTTTACCCATCTAATTATAACCAAACATAATATTAAAGATGCATGCATTCAGAAGAAACAAAAGACATTAACAATGACTCATGCACAACATCAAATCTTAAATATAAAAAGTTGTCCTGACAATTCACAGCTAAAACGCAGAAAACATCAAGATCACCTAAGTTTGTTTGGATTGTAAACATACATTTTTTCAATTCATTTTAGAGATGTACAAAGAAATAATATAAAAAAAGCAATTAAAAATATAAGAATAAATCAAGTTCTTACTCGATGGTTCTGGAGTAGTAGTATAACTCACCTCATGTTAACACCTAGCTAAGAGAACAAAAAAGCTCAAATTAAATACCATGGGAAATGCGAAAAACTAGAACATGGGCTGTGAGCTACCAAGAGCTCGAACAAAAATAAATGTAAAATAATAATAATAATAATAATACATATCATAGAATAAATGGATTGACAACAACAGTCTGACATAAAAAAGAAGACTCAAAATGGAATAGTATGTACCATGATGGATTTGGAAAACACCAATAAAAAACAATGTATTAAAAGCCTAGATAGCATACAACAAAGAAAAAACCAAACATTGGTGACTTAGCAAAAGCAAATTTGCACTTAGGTGTGAGATTTACCCCTATCACAATAAGTAAGGTGAAATCGAGAACCAGGGAAGTGCAAAGGGAAGAAGAACGAATAAAATCAAAGAGAAATTACTGCGAGGGAGAGTGTCTTGCATTACTTGACCTTAAAGTTTAAAAAATGGTGAAAGAGAACCTGCTGCGAGCGAACAAGAGAAGAATTCCTCCGCAGCTGGTAGGAGTGAAACATAACTTGGGATATGGAGGAAGGAGACAGCAGGAAAGAGATGGAGATGAGATGTGAGCTGGAAGAAAAGGAGACAAGAAAAATTATTGCATACATACACCGCATGCAGAGATGCATGCGATGTCAGGATGTATTTCGGTGGGCTCACTTTAAAATTTTTTATTTCATAAAAATTTTGATTGCATCCGTGATTTACGGTCAGGATCAGACACCACATGCATTTCAGCATGCGGTGTATGAGTAAGAGACGAAGATGAGCAAAGCCGGTGATCTACGGTTACCATGTATTTCAAATTTTTTTTTAAAAAAAATTTTAAGTGGAGCCCACAGAAATACATCATGTATGGTCAGGATCGGTGTCCGTATGCAATAATTTTTTCCTACAGGGAGGGAGACAGACGAATGTTCTGAAGAAGGTAAAAAATTTTATGGGTCAATATGTAAATACATTAATTTGGGTGTTTAAATGTTACTTTTTATGTTATGGGTGATAGGTATATAAATACACATTTTAAAATTTTAATAATAGTGATATCTTTAATATCATATAAAAATTTGAGTGTTATAAATCTAATTATAAAGTTTAGGTGCTAAGAATTGTGCCATATGTGTGTATGTGTTTTGAAAAATGTTAAAATTTTGAGTGATTAATATTTTAATACATTAATGAGCTTTTAATTTAAAGCCACGCCAAAGTTTAAAAATAACGAACTAATCACTCAAAGCTTTAATATTTCATTCCAAGCTTTAATATTTCATTCCAACTACTTCATTTTAGTCACTCAGGCGCACGCCGCTCGCACTCCGTCTTATTCTTACGGTTTTGTGTCTTTATTCGCCTTCCTACGTCGTCGTTATCTCATCGGTACATAACTGAACCCCACCCGTCATTTTTCCTTCCAGCAGCACCCCCTACAGATGAAGGGCCCGTTTGGGGCAGCTTATAAGTGCGGCGGCGTTTTTGAAAACGCCGCTGCACCGTTTGTTTTGCACGTTTGCACAGCTTATAAAATAAGCCCGTTTTCAATTAGGAGAAAAGCTGATCGCGGTTCGATGCCCGCGATCAACGTTTCGAACGCTGGATTGAGGGATATTTTACGCCTACGCCCTCCCTCTAGCCCTAAAACATTATTCGAACGCCTCCGCTGTTCCTCGCGCCCGAAGCACTGCGCTGTCTCCCGAATCGCTACGCCGCCGCCGCCGAATCGCCGTTGCTCCGCGCCGAATCGCGACGTCGCCGCCGCCTCTTCGCCGTTCCTCCGCTCCGCCGAAGACCAACACCTCCTCCGTCGAAGCTTAGGTATTCCTCCGCCAACTCTCCGATCTGTCGCCTCTTCTTGCTCCGTTTCCGCGCCGCCAACGGCATCTTCCGCTCGGACTCTGGTAAGAAATGTCGATCTAACCTCCTCACATTCATCTCTTCTTCCCTCTTAAATTTTTTCATGAGAATCTCATCCCCGATTTTTAGGTTTGCCCTCACTGATTCCGTTCGGCCTGCTCTCCATCGTCGGCGAGCTCGTTCTTCGCATTCTCGGAAGGTAAAACTTCCTCCTCACCCATTTATTCCTTTTCTTCGCATTACAGATTTTTTCATTTTGCAAGGAGAGGTAGATGAACGGAGATGTGATGAAATATTCATTTCTTTATCTAATTTTATGTGATTCGTCCCTGTAAATAAAATGAGGATGTTACTCAAGTTTTATTTTGTTATATTGGTTTATCTAATTTGCGATATTAATCTAGCCTTCACTTTATCTAATTTGGTTTTATTTAAGATGTGCTCTTTTGTAATGTCTTACTGTGCCCATGTAAACCTGACTTCATTCCTTTGTTCATTCATTTTTTCCTATATACTACCTTGCCCCATAAATGAAAATGGTGTGCATTTCATATTTTAGAAGTTAAATTGGTGAAATTTTTTATATGATAAGGAATATTTAGGTTGTATAAATATAAAAAGGAAAATTAGGTATAGATATGTAATTTCATCAGATAATGTGTTATAAGTGTAAAAATCAAAGTTTGAATATTAGATATGCAATTACATCAGAATTGTGCAGTATGAATACAAATCTATCTAAAACTAATAGCATTATTTTTTTTT
>NEWO01000258.1:534073-545877 GCA_003013225.1 Phalaenopsis aphrodite | reverse complement strand
TATTTATCTTACCTTCTTTTTTCCCATCTTTAGATGGAAGGACTGAGGGGAAAATGATGGTTCACAGGTGCAGGGGGTGTTGTTGGAAGGGAAAAATGGTGGGTGGGGTTCGTTTGTGTACCTGTGAGGTGACGACGACGGAGGAAGACAAAAGAAGACTCCAAACGCTACAGATGAGACGAGCAGCGAGCGGCGTGCTCCCGAGTGGCCGAAATGAAGGGTTTGAATTTTTCTTTGATTTGAATGAAATATTAAAATAGTAGGTGGTTAATATGTAATTTTTAAATTTTGAGGTGGATATCAGAAAAAGTCCCTACAGTAATTTAGCTGTATAAGATGTTATATTTAAAATTTTAGGTGATCGGCATGTAAGAATTCATTTTAGAAATATAATTAATATGATATAAAAATTTAAGTGATATAAATATAATTATGAAGATATATTTATATTTGACCTACTTTAAATCCAGATATTAGAGTTCACGGACGCAAGATATGGCGACGGATATCGAACAGCTCTCTGAGTCCACCTTCACGGTTACCTTCAACGGAACCCATGCTATTTCTACAACCGTCACGGCCTCCGGCGACGAAGTCGACTCCTGGATAAGAGAGATCCTCCGCCTCTCTCATCTCATCGTCGGCATCGACGTCGAGTGGCGGCCCTCTTTTTCTCGCCATCAATACCCTACTGCCGTACTCCAGCTCTGCGCTGGCCATCACTGCCTCATCTTCCAACTTCTCCACGCTGACTTCATTCCCGAATCCCTCAAACAATTCCTTTCAGACCCAAGATTCACTTTCGTTGGAGTCGGAATCGAGGGCGATGTCGAGCGCCTCGTTGAAGAGAAGGACTTGTCGGTACACAACGCTGTCGATCTCCGGGAACTTGCGGCGGAAAAGATGGGGCGTAGGGAGATGAGACAGAAGGGTCTTGCCGCGCTTGCGATGGACGTAATCGGTGTTGAGGTTAGTAAGCCGAGCCGCGTGAGGATGAGCCGTTGGGATCAATTGATTCTTTCAATGGAGCAGATCAAGTATTCTTGCCTTGATGCCTTCCTCTCCTTCGAGATCGGGAGGAGGCTTTATGATGGAGTTTCCTTATAAATTGGGTTTTTGGCTTCTTGATCAGCAATTTAAGGTAAACGGATGCACTCTAGTACCGATTTAAGTAATATTGAAGTTCTTTTTTTAAACTCTCAAGACTGTTACATTTAGGGTAATGATCTGAATTTTGATGTTGATTTTGGCGGGTCTCGGATGACTTTTCCTGTTATTCTTTTTAATTTTTAAGGCAGTGTTCACTTTGTCACATCCAATCATGAAAATATTAGATCATCCATCTGCTAGTCTGTCTGGTAAAGGATTTAGAGCTGGCTTTAACTAGGATTTAAGCTAAATCCTGCTAGACGCTCACTTTGGACAAGTTAAATCCCCTTAATTTACTATAAGTTGATTTAGCTCAATTTCGGTTTAAATCCCGGATTTTGTAAATCCTTCTATTCAATGGATTTAGTAAATCCAGAAGTGCGTGAATAGAAAAAAAGGCTCGCTCGAACAGGAAGAATGCTCCTCTTTCTCAATGGTCTCGGTTAGGAGCGGAGTGGAAGGAGGACAAAGACTGGAGTTTTGGTAGTCTTTGCACGCCGTGATTCCGGCAATGCCTTCCCTACTCGCTCTAATGGCGACTGTATCGTGAGGGCTCGGTCAGGGCGAAGCTGGTTGAGTGGGGAAGGATGCAGGCGAGGGTTTTGGGTATGAGAGGAAAAGGGGAAGGGGAGGATAAGTTTGTTATTTTAATTTAATTTTATTGTAGTTAATTTTTATTAAATTAATTGATTAATAATTAATACTTAATTGATATATTATCATATTATTATAATTACATAAATTTATATATAATTATTTAATAATTAATCTATAAAAATAATTATCTATTAAAAGTTAATTTATTTAATAAAATTTTTAGTTATTATAATAAATTATTAATTAAAAATGTTAAACTATTTCTTAATAAATAATTAGTTTAACAAAATTTTTATTAATAATTAATTAGTTTAGTAAATAATTAATTATTGACAAGCATAATTAGGAATAAAAATTAAAATGAATTAAATTTAATAATTAATTTCTTAGTAATGAAATAATCAAAGTTTAGTTACATTTACGTAGTTTAACATACTTAACAAATTTTTAAATTATGACATAAGTTGCCAAAAAATTTTACAAGCGATATGCAACAAACAAATTTTCAATATTCAACACGAATCTCGAGGCATGACGGATCTCAAGATAAACTTTTTAGCAAGAAAAATCAAACTTTGATAAAAAATCATTTAGAAGTTTGATTCCGGTAAAGTTATAATCAAACTGACCTACTAAACCAACACTAGAATCAGTCTAATCCGAGTTGGATCAAAAGAAGATCAAGCTAATTAATTACTTTCAGAAGTTTTTCATGCATAATTGAAAGGTCAAACGAATGTCAAATATGATATATTTATCAAGAATTGTCGGCGAGATGAATACAACGAGCTCAAGATTGCTTAAGGTAATCAAATGTCCATCAAATGTTGTCTGATTAAGGAAAATAAAGAGTGTTTTATATTTCTGTTTTATTTGCAATTTTAACTCTATAAATAAAGTCCTAAACCTCTTATGAAGAAGGACCTGAAATATGGGGTAAGAGAAAGTTCAGAACCTACAGAGAAGGGAGTTGCAACTTTGCATCCTGGATTGCAGATTGGACCAACTCCACTTGCTGCAGTCGCCTCAGGCAGACTTCACCACATCCTTGTCTGGTTGTCGCCGACGCCGCCTCAGGTCGCCGCTTTTGGCTGCCGTCTCCAGCGTCTCAGACCGCCATTGCCATCTCGGGCCACCTTTGTCTCCGCCTATTCCGGCAGCCTCCTCGGTCCGTTGCTTCTTCTAGTCACCACTGATTCTAGTCACCTTAGCTGCCTTCGCCACCGCCTCGGGCTACTGCTTCTTTTGGATCTGCCTCAAGTCACCGCTTCTTCCAATCACCGCCGCCTCAGGCTGCCTTTACCGCCGCCTCTTCCGACCGCGGTCTCGGGTCTGCTGCTTCTTTTGGTGCTTCCTCGGTCCGCCTCTTCTTCCGTGGTGGATCTCTGTTATTGATAAAATATTTAACAAAACAACTGAATCCATTTCCATCATTACAAATCTCTACTTCATTTTGATAGCCACAGGTAAAGCCAACCAGATAGCATGTAACTCTGCTGATATAGCAAGAAGAACAGTACAAGCTGAGCAGAAAAAAAGTTAAAGTTTACCAGTGTGAATTCTGTAAACTTCCCCAACACCCGCACATTCATTTTTCCAACTACCATCTGTGTTTACCTTAATCCAAAGAAAGGCAGGTTGTTTCCACCACACGAGAAAATTTACCCAGATTTTTATGAGATGTATCATTTCCCAGCTTACTATTTCAGCCATCAAAAAACATGACTTACATTTATGATAAACAACAATCTTATGAAGATAAGAGAGAATATTGGAGACTACCCTATCCTGTTTGATGCATAATTCCTCATGTTTAAAGGAGTTTCCTGGCTAACCCGATAAACCAAATGCAAATAAAAGGAATTAAGTTAAAGTTATATTGTTTATAATTAGAGTGTTGCCAGTGTTCCCTGCAATGCCTCAAATCCACCGAGCCAAAAGATGGATTTGGGATAGCAGCCGGATCCCCCAAAGTTTTTCAGATGTTAGTAGAATTGACACCCCTGAAGAAAACATGATTTACACTTTCCTCAGTTTTGCAAAGTAGACATTGGGAGGAGATCCTTTCCACCTTCTCCCAAGAATGTAACTTGAAGTAGATAGTTTTAGTGATTGAGCAATTAAGGTCCTATGTGGTCAGGAGTTTATCCTTAATAGCCTTATTAAAAGGAATCTTGGAGATGGAGGTAGCTCTTTCTTTCCCAAATAAGCATATCCATATTCCATTCCTCATCTAAGTAAAAATCAGCCACGGATAAATTCTTTTCGTCCTGAGAGAAAAGATTGTCAAATCATCACCTTGCCACTTGTCATACCAGAATGATAAGGTGCCCTCTCCAAGCTTTCAATAAATAAAATCCTCCGCAATGTTCCTGATTTTAAGCATGCCCCTTCCAAGTTTTAGAATCACTAATCTTAGATTGTACTTCCAGTGGATGATGATATTTATAATATTTGGTTTGCATGTATTTGGTCCATAATGATTCCAAATTCTAAATTTAGTCCACAGAAGGACAGAGTTCACCTCAGTTAGGTGCTTTAAAAGCCTAAAACCAAGGCAACAAGTTTTTATTCCTTCCAACTAGACCAGATTTTATTTTTATGTTCCCGAG
Source organism: Phalaenopsis aphrodite (assembly GCA_003013225.1). Lineage (NCBI taxonomy): Eukaryota > Viridiplantae > Streptophyta > Magnoliopsida > Asparagales > Orchidaceae > Phalaenopsis > Phalaenopsis aphrodite. The sequence goes on along the minus strand of NEWO01000258.1, from coordinate 541,519 downwards.
ACCTCAGAAATTTATTAAAGAGCCTTTCAAGTAACAGCTGTGTACTTGATTTAATTCTAAGCACCTGCAAAGTATATAAATGTATAAATGTTAACACACTTTTCAACAAAGTAATCCAACCCCCTAAAGGATAAAGAGGAATTGGTCCAATTTTCTATTATGTTTTTAATTTTATCCACTACATCATAAAATTGTAATTGCTTTCTCCTGCCTTTAAATAAATTACCCCCGAAATACTTTAAAGGGTGTTCAACAATGTTAAAACCAGTGTAATCATGATCCCATATTTTCAGAGAGTTTATCACATGCTTCCCAAAATATAGATGACATTTATATTTATTAAAAACTATCCCTGATGTCTCTTGAAAGGAAAGGAGCAGTTGATATATCTTTTTGATAAAATATTTAGTGACATTAGTAAATAGAATGACATCATCAACATAGGTCAAATGACTAATTCTCATTTTTGCCTTATTTTTGTATTGAGTAGAGGAATGTGTCGTCTGCAAAGAATTAATTAGTCTAGAGAAATAATCAAATACCAGAATGAATATAGTAGAAGAAAGAGAATCTCCTTGCTTTATTCCACTGCCAAAAGAAAAAAACCCACGAGCTAAGTTCCCTTCCAACAGGCCTTTAATGAAGTTGCAAAATATAGGATTGCAACCTCTAAATTTGAGGTCGACAAGTATGAAATCTCAGCTAATGGTATCATAAGTTTTTTTATTTTTTATTTTTTTTATTTTTTTATAATCCAGCTTAAGTATTAGATCCTTTGCTGCATCTTGAATCACGATCACATATCATTTCTTGAGCCAAAAGATTATTATCTGTTATACCCCTCCCATGAATGAAACTGATTGATTAGGGCTGATTAATGTAGGTAAGTGTGGTATTAGCATGTCAACCATAATCTTGCTAATGACTTTTGAGATCACAGATGTCAAGCAAATTGGTCTAAAATGATCCCACTTTGCTTTCTCATTATTTTTGGGGATGAGCACAATCGAAGAGTTAGTAAAATATTTGCACATAGGAGTTCTCCCATTGTAACATTGGACAACATCAATTTACTCCTTTTTAGCCACCTCCCAACAAGTTTTGTAGAATTCAACAGAGAAATCATCAGGACATGCAGCTTTATTACCATTGATATCATTAAAAGCCTTCCAAAATATAGCTTCAGAAGGAATATCCACCAGTTGTAAAGAGGCAGTAAATTGCTTAGACTCCCAAGTAATGTTTTCACAAGGTGTTGGAAGGTTGCCTGCTTTAGCATACAAAAGTTTAAAATAGCAAATCCCATTTGTAATGATATCATCCTAGTCTGTTAGCCAAATCCTATTGTTATCTTGAATTTGCAAAATATCATTGATTCTCCATGTGTTTTTTATGCAAGCATGAAAGTATCTAGTATTCTTATCATTCTCCAAAAAATGTACTTTCCCAACCCTTTGCTTGAGATAATCTTCCTCACACTTGATGGCCTTGTTTAAATTTTTATACGCAGCTGCCAAATCATTTGAATAAAGATCATTGCAAAAGTCCAAATTTTCTAGCCCAAGGACTTCTTCAGCCTTCCTGATTTGGCGATTGAGGTCTCCAAAAGTATGCCAGTTCCAGCTTTTCAAAGCAGCTGCCAGCTTCTTACATAATTTCTAGAGCTTCTCCCAAGGGTTACCTCTCTCCTCAGTGTGCCAATTACTCCTAACACAATCAGAAAAGTTCTCATGATTAGTCCACATGAGAAAATGAAAAGGAGAGAATGTAGGCTTATTGGTAATAGAAATGCTGAGAAGATGTATGTGATCAGACCCCAAATTGGATAGATGATAAAATTTTGTAGTTGGATAATTGTTTAGCCAACATTGATTAGCAAAAATACGATCCAACCTCTCAAAGATCCTACCTCTTCTTCAAGTGTAGCAAGGGCCAACAAAGCCAATATCAAAAAGAGAAGCATCATTGAATTTATACATCAGATTGGAGTTAGGTCTCCATCCTCCCTGTTTCTCCTCGTGGCAGGTAATCATGTAGAAATCTCCCCCAACAAAACAATTATCAATCATAGAATTGCCCAAAGTGACCAATTTATCCCATAGATCCAACCTTAATTGGTGATTGCAGTTGATATAAATTATAATAGCCCATCCTTTGCAAGATTTCATATCAAAGGAGATGTGAAAAAATTGACGGCCACCCCCTTGATGTAATAGCCCATCCCTTGCAAGACGATAATGTTGAAGGTAATTTCCTTTCTCCAAAACAACCAAATTTTATTGGTAATATTAGATACAAAATTGTATTTACTAAATCTCTTAGTGATTCGTTGTTTTTTTAGGCTCACCAAAGGTTCTAAGATAGCAAAAATATAGATTTTATGTGATTTGACCAAATACTTTAATCTATTGAGGGAGTTAAAGTCGGCCACCCCCTTGATGTTCCAAATAAGCAAGTTAATTATAGTTAGAGTGAAGACTCTAGTCAACCTCGCAAGAGTCGTATTCTGGTCCCCATCACAATAAAATTAAGGATTTGTATGAATGAGATTACCTTGCTCTTGTTCCTGAGTTCCATTTTACATGTCCTCTTCCTTCTTGACTTCTGGACAAACTATTAATCCTCTAATGAAGTTCTTGCAGCTTCTAAATTCTCCTCTGAAGGAGAGGGGATGTCACATAAGCCTCCAAAATGATTCTCATGCCCTGCATCAGTATCCACAACCCGTGTCTCTTCATTGTACTGTTGAAGTATTGGTGCTTCATTTCAGTATCAGCAGGTGCTTTTTTTGTTCTTGAATAAAAAATAGCCACAACACTTGTGCTTTGATTAACATGCCTTTTGTCAATATCCACCTCCTCATTTTGTTCAAGCTGCCCATATCTTGATCCTTATTGTAATCATTCATTCTCTTTAATTAGATTCACTTCTTGCATTTCCCTAGGGGGGTCCTCAGCTTCAAAAGGGTTAAGGAAGGTTTTTTAAACTCTGAATGCAATCTGTAACAGTTCTCCAACAAGTGTCCAAATATATGACAATTTGAGCAATAGTAAGGATTTTGTTCAACCACAACCTTTTGCCAATTGCCGTTATGAGCAGAACCAATCCAAACTTCATCAGCAACTGGCTGTGTGATGTCCCTTTCCCCAAAATAGGAGCCGCAGAAGGTCTAGTGAGATTAAAGGTTGGAAGATCCAATTTCGTAGGTCTACCAAAGATTGCACCTAGAGAAAAGAGTATTTCATGGTTAAACAGATGTTATTTTAAACCAGGGAATTTCAACCAAATAGGCAAAATTGGCGGTTCAGTTAGGGGATCGAAATTAATGGACCAATTTAATAGTTTTATATTTTTGTTATCAATTTTCAAGTATTTTTTGGCAAACAACCAAGCATAACCTTCTTGACAGCTCAATTGGATAAGGATGTGCCTACCATCTAGCGGCCAATCTTCCAATCTCCTAACAGTTTCAAACTTCCGAAAAAACTTCTAATCAAGTCCATCTTAGGATGGTTATAAACAAATTTATCAACTAGTGCAAACTTACAAACTAATGCAAGCACCTTAGATTCGTTCTCAGACAAAAAAAATGGCAGGTTTTCCATTCTCTCTACCTAACTTTCTAACGAAACCATCTATTCCTTTCCAAAGCATCATGATAAAATTGCGGGAAAACAAAATTTGTTTGAATCAACATTCAAGTTATTGATGCCTTTACTAACTACCTTAGCAAAGGTTGAAGCCGTCATACCTTAGACCACCAGCAAGAAACCTTATCGTTGTCGCCGAAACCCTAACAGAATGTCTGTTGTGACAAACACCTCTATCTTATTTATATATATATATATATATATATATATATATATATATATATATATATATATATATATATATATATATATATATATATATATATATATANTTAGTTCATGTTCGGCTCGTTTATATATCAAGCACAAAAAAATTTGTTTGTCTTTAGCTCGTTTGTTTTGTGAATGATTCGAACACAAGTTTCTTAATAGGTTGAACACGAACTATTTGCGAACAACGTGCCGTTTTGACAACCCTACACTGATCAATTCAATAATACAACAAATACCCCCATCACTCCGTCAGCAACAATAACAAAACTTAAAGCTACTACCTTGCCACTAGTTGCACCTTGCAAGCATCCTATGCACACCCAACTAATAACAGGGTCACTTAATCTCAAGATCATCTTCAAGCTAACTCATATCATATAATAATTTGGCTTCATATTCTTCCCGACAACAATTAATGACCCAAAACTTGAGAGTTGTGATGCCCAAGAATTCAATGCACTACAAAGCCAAGGCATGTGGGTCTTTGTCCATTCTCCATCCTAAACACCTTAGGCAATAAATGGACATAAAAGCTTAAATGCATCGTCAATAGAACAATTGCTCATCTCAAAGTCAAGCTCGTTGCTCAAGCTTATAAATAGAAGCATGTTCTTGACCACAATTAAAAAATTGACCTAATTGCCAATATGCCCACAACACATCTCCTTACAGTTATTGTCAGTAATAATTGGCCTGTGTTTCTGCTTGGTGTCTTGAATATATTCCTTCATAACAGCCTCAATGAAAATGTCTTTTTCACTCATGTGCAGGTGGGGCAATTAAAAAAACTCATCATAATATTTAACTCTTCAAGTAGCTTGTGTTCAATTAGTTCGTTTAGCAAAAAAGCGGAACACAATTAGATTTTTCAAACTTTTGGCGGCTCGTTTTGTCTCAAATTAATTAAATAATAAGTAAATATTATGTAAAATTAAAATAGGGATATCTTTGATATGATATCATTAATTTGTATAAATATAAAAAATTAAAATTAATGTGTTAAATTTGTAAATACATATGAATTGGATGGTATATATAAAAAAACCCTTACAATTTTTATTTTGGTGTTAGATTTGTAAATACATAAGAATTGAGTGGTATGTATATAAAACGAGCTTTCCCCTTTGTGCCTAGCCTGCAACACCCTAGTCTCAACCTACCTTGCCCTATGGCAGTGGCATTGGCATTTAGACTTAGGTTTTAGATATGTAATACACAAGAATAGGGTGGTATGTTTGAAATATCTCTATAATTATCCTTACCTGCTAGCCCACTGTTCAAACTCTTAGGGTTTGTTTGGGGCAGCTACGGCTTAATAATAACCTCCTGCGCAGCGGCTGGCGTAGGAAGTTGTCGCGCAAATGCTGTTGTGAATAAACTAGTTGTTTATTTATTTGTTGCAGCTTGGAAAGAGCTGTGTTGTAGCTGTCTTTGGACAAATGATCATTCAGCCTCTGTATAATAATGTTGTTTGCAACAAAACTGTTCATATCAGTACACTCTATACTTTAAAATCAAATATCCAATACAAAATATTACAAAATAAAGATAGATAGTTTTCTTAACAGTGAGTAGCATGACTATCAAAATTAAAAAAAAATATATCTATTAAAACAATAATTAATAATATGATAATATTATTTTTAAAATACAAACGGCATAAGTCACGAGCTAAGCCGTCCTCCAAGGATACTCTCCATGTCTGATCACTCTTGACGGTGGAATCTTCCAGCCTATTTGCAAATAAAAAATAATCACAGTCTTTTGTGATTCTCTGTTGACAACTGTAAAACTATCTCCCGTAGCTATGTGGCTAACGTGAAGTTAGCAGAGAACTTTGAAGTTTGCAGTAAAAGTATAATCTTCTAAAGATACCAGAAATCCTCGAATTCATCTTCCCTGAAGGCTTAAAAAAATTGATAACATAAGTAATTAATTAATTTTTTATGCAGCTGTGAGACCTCAGAGAACTCAATATATAAACCAATGAATCTGTCACTACAAGGAGACAGTGAATCTTATAAAAATAAGTTTCTTGATTGTCTTTATTCCACACAATATCAAACTAATGTGCCATATATGCATATCATAAAAAAAAACTATCCAGAAGAACCTGAAAAACCCTAGCAAAAAAAAGAGAGAAACTTAGTTGCTTACATTTGAATTTCACATGTGACACCAACCAATGAAAGCCATCTAGAAGAACCCATAAGGTCAAACATCATCATAAACCTCTAAACCCACTAAAAGAAAAAAAAACAAATGCAAAAGGAAAAAAAATCACATAGAAATTGTGTAAAAAACCAAAACAATAAATATCAAATGCATAAGGAACATAATTAACATGAACTATATAAAATATTGATACATTAAACAATGAATGTCTTCAACAATTATTACAATTAACAAAAATAAAAACTAACATTCCCTCTGACCACCCTCCAAATATCGCACCCGTAATTCGTTCCTCAACTTTACCATTTCGCTTGTACCTTCCCCATATTTACTGCAGGTCTCAGAAACATCATTTTCGGTCCTTGACAAAGACTTTCAAGACGGTACTCATATGCCTCAGTAGGGACATGTGTATGATCCTCGTCCACATTACGGAAGTTGATGCCTTCTCTGGAAGAATGCCGCCGAATATAATTATGGAGAATCATCATGACAATCACAATTTGCACTTGTTTGGAAAACGGGTAAGATAGTATATCACGAAGTATAACTCATTTTTTGTTCTAAATACCAAAAGTCCTCTTAATGACACCGCATAAGGAGAAATGTATTTTGTTAAACATATTTTTCCTGCCCTGCACGACATTGCTGACTCGCTCAAAATTAGGTATATGGTGTCTCTATAGGACTTGAGATATCTTCGCTGCAACAGATACCCTGCATCGACCAAATAGTATTTACCTGATGTGAATTGAATGATTAGTGTTAAAGGAAAAAAGAATTAGGAGAGTAGCTCATTTTCAAACGAACCTATCAGTGGATTTGATAAGTTGTATTTATTATTTCGTATTGCAAATTTGAAAATTCGGCTGTCATGTGCACTATTCTCTCAGTCGACCCTGACAAAAGTGAAACCAATGTTGAAATAGCATATCGTCATGACATTCTGCGCCGAGCATCCACAACAGCCGATGAATGCGATTTTCTTATTATTTGGAACACGTGCATCAACTTGTGTTTTATTGATTGCTCCAATACAATTCTAGAAATATAACGAAGGATTACATGATTATGATATTTATATGAAAATTGAATGTAATAAATATGAGAAATTACCTTAAAATATGAAATATCGTGAATCATGTGAAATCTTTGTGAGGGTTCGTTCAAATGTAGGATTTGTTGGCTTTATGATTTGTGGAAAAAAAAGTTACAAGTGCATTCAAAATTATTGAGAAGTATCTGCAAATCATTTCAAAAGAGTGTTGAAATCTCTTCATAGTTCATCACATTGATTCATTCTGCGATAATATGTAGATGATTATTGCTAACACCTGTCGTGAAGTTGTTTTGGATGAAGCATGAAGTCCATGATTTCTATGTAGTTCTTCCAACAGATCGGTGAATA
>NEWO01000258.1:503214-514357 GCA_003013225.1 Phalaenopsis aphrodite | reverse complement strand
TATATATATATATATATATATATATATATATATATATATATTAAAGCTGCAATTTTTTTTTTATTTTTAGAAGTGAATTATTTTGGGCAGAGAAAAGAAATTCACAGTGTAAAGTCAAATATTAATATCTTAATTTTGTATGATGATCCAAGCTCGTGTGCTGAACAAAAATTGTAAGAGATATGAGGAAAAAAAATTTGGAGTCTCACTCACTTATAATGATTTCACTAATACATATCATGTTTCAACGCATTGATGATCGTGTGCGCATCGAACTTATAAGTGATAACATACTTCAATAGTATGAATCAATCTTAAAGGAAATGGAATTTGTCTTCCTTAAATGCAATTGCATCAATCAATGACATATAGTGGACTTATAGGTGGTAGCATCTGTCGACGACCGACAATGAGCTTAGAGGTGATGGCATGCAAGCTTCAACCTTGGAGGTGATAGCATGTGTCTATGATGTGCATTGATCTCGAGCCAATGATTGGAGATGATACTTAGAATATATAACTGAACGAACAAAAAACAATGACAAAGATCATATAATCATAGTTCGGACTCTTTAGATGAGTGAAATATGCCACGTAACCATAATCAAACACCGATAAATAGGAGATCATAGTGAAGTAATAACAGCTGAGTGATCATAGTTGAGAGAAGGAGGTTGAATGACTTTAGATAAACATTAGAGGTTAGACAATCATAGTTTGGAGACCGATCAGGTGATCATATATGAGTGATGGGGGTCGGGTGATCATAATCAATCATTGGTGATCTAGATATTATAATTGAGCAAGGGTGGCCGAATGACCATTATTAGATGATAAAGGTCAAGCAACTGCAGTTAAACATTGATGGTTAATCAACTATAGTCAAGCAACATGAGTGACTATAGTTGGTTGATAGAGGTCAAACTATCATGAACGGGAGACCGAGGTAGAGTGGTACATTCTAATAGAATAACCTAGAGATGAAGATCTAAAATTATGGATTGAGTTTTGAAATTCTAACCATAGTAGTCGAATGACACACACATGATGTTACACCATTAATGGTGGTTTGAAGGTGGTAGTTAGAAGACAATATTCTCACATCAATGCTTAGGAGATGGTAGATTGAAAATAATAGACAAGTGGCACCGATCAGATGGAAATGGATAAGTGGTAATAGACCAATGATATTAAAGAGGCTATGGCGGTTAAATGGCGACAATTTAATAATGGTAAATGGGTCACAATAGTTGAATTGTAATGGAATGACAAAAAGTTTCCAACATTGGTAGTTGGATGACAATGGCCTAATGATAGTGGTAAAATGGTAGAGGTTCAATGTTAATAGTCGTTGTCAGTTGTAAAATGCGTAGGAAGAGCATTTCATTAACAATTAAAGTGATAGGTTTGCATGTCATTCTGTTATACTGTAGCTGACCTTGAGGACTTGTCTTTGATCTTAGAGCCAAATGATCTTCCTTCTTCTTGGGAAGAGAAGAAGTTAAAAGTGTCTTGTAGGAGCATACATCTAATGATAAGGAGGATGTTGAAGATAATTGATGTTTTTATTTTTAATATCCTATTGTAGCTTTTGAATCTATATGTGTTGGCTTTTATAGATTTTTAGTCACATGATATGACATTTATACACAACGCTAGTGTGTTTGTCTGTACATCTTTTTTTTCTTCATATTATGATATTACATTATACATGCATATCAAGTTGCAACAAAGAAAAATTTTTAACATCTTTTTTAGGTTGTCTTTGACTTTTTCTGTAAGTTTTGTTGCTCCTCTTCTAGCATGCTTTTATATCACCTCTTGGGCAATGTTTCCCTACTTCTAAAGCAATGTTGCCCAATTTCTAAGTTGTTTTTTATGCCTTCATCTCCGTTTTTTGTGCATAGTGACAACAAACTTTTTTGAGGCTTATGCCTTCTGAGATTCATTGGCCTCTCAAATATGTAGAAGGCTTTTGAGGTTTGTGCTTTCTAAGGTTTATACCTTCTGAGATTATGCTTTTCAAGACATTCATGTATCTTTACCTTCTGAAGTTTATAGCCATCTAAGATTTTTTTGGCAATTCTACAACTTTTGAGGCTTTTTTCTTCTAAGAATTTTAATGTACATATATCTTCTTAGGCTTATAGTCAAGACTCGATCAATCACTTACTATTTTAAAGTCTTTCTTGTGAGGACCATTTCTATTACTAGCTTCCCATCGATACTTATCTCTTAGACTCGTGCCGACACTATTTTGGTTTAGGAGTTGCCCGTTGGAAGCTGTCAGCCGTTAGAATCGAAATTTCGTCACCCGCTTTGGAAGGACATTTAATTTACATATGTATATAGTTTTAGAAAAATATGAAATTAAACTGACCCCATATTTTTCATAGTTTTAATGAAAGAGCACTATACCTCAAACCCTGTATTTACCCCGAAGGATAAACATAAGACTTGATGATGAGACTCGATCAAACAAACTAAGAAATATATGACATTTGTTTAGTCTGTAAAACCATTTTGTTTGTCAACAAGTTCCCCTATTTAATATGAAGAATTAAATAGGGTTTATTTTAAGCTGGGTTCAGAAAAGTTTCCTAAAAGGGCAATTCCCTATAGTTAATTACGTCTTAGATAACCGAAGTAACCTAAGAAAACTCTCGAAAAAAATTAGAAAATATTATCTTCAAGGAGTTCAAGAGGATAGGAACTTTCTACAAAATTGGACAAAGATGTGTGAAATGGGAATGAATCAAATTTGAAATATTTTATTATAGAATCCAATGAAGGAAGAACTAGGCGATGTCATAGATCCGGAGGAGAACCTCGTTTACTTCTAAAGCTATCCTATGGTTTGGCTTAAATTTTGAGAAGAAATATTTAGGTATTTCATCCTGCCGATTTTATTTGTTTAGGACTTGCATTTATGTGAAATGATCACACAAATAGCCTGAAAGATATGAGGATTTAGTTCTTCACAGAATCCTAAGACGAGTCAGGGCTTATACTGCACAATATGATTGCACAAAGGCCTAAATATGAGTTGATGATTTATGTTGCACTAGGCACATAACCTCGAAATCCTATGACTTGTTATTTAATTCTAAGGAATGAAGGGTCTAGCTGATGAAGACATATTTTGTTGTTGAAGATGGTTGTGCCTCCCACAATGCTAGCTCCAAGCTCCTCGTCGTGGCAAGCTCAAGTTTTCTAGTGTGTCAAGTTATGATATCAAATCAGATGTCCCTATGGTTAAAGATCTTTAAATGTTATGGGGCATATTAAAGTTAATTAGAGCGACACCAGTTAGGATCCTACGATTCCCTCGTTATGGTACCACTATTTTCTATTGGATTCACTTAGTCCAAATGAATTTACTGAACTCAATTTAATGAGTTCCATATTTTCATTTAGACCATGGGAATCCTCGTTAGCAACCGTATGTTACCTCCTCCAAGGGATTTCCGATCATCTGATAGAGACGTCTTAATTTAGTTGCAATTGTTGTTTTGTGATGTTTGTGATTAAATTTTGAGTTGTCTTATATTTTGAATGTTGTGACGGTGAATTTTATCTTGGTTAATTTTAGTTTTGGTTTTAGTTTTGGGTTTGCGGCTATCCTAGTAGTTTTGGTTTTCATGCAGGGTGACATCGTTGTTTAACATCATAAGCTAAATCTGTACTGATGAATAACCAACCCGGAATGAATAGGGAAGGTATATTAATGCTATGAAGGACCCAATATCGAATACTAGTAATAATATTAGAAAAAGAACGTTCTCCCATTCTTCCAGACATGTTGAGCTTCACAAATTCTTGTATGTTAAAAAAAAGGCGGGCAGATTCCGTGAAAGATGTAATCAGTCAATATCAAACTACTGAGACTGAATCTTTGTGAGATCGTCAATTTTGTACCAAAGGTGTATTTATGTTTTTTGTTCGTACATGCAAGTGAGTAAGTAGTAACGCACTGAAAAGTAAAGTATGGGAAATTAGAAATGCAGGTAAAATAAATTACAATAAAAGCGTACCTGGATGGTCCTCCCGTCATCTTCAACTGAAACTCAAAATGCATGCGAGGACATTTATATATTAAAAGCATTTTATGTAGCACAGGTTGATAAGGTTCCTGTGATCTACCCAATCTTAAATCATGTCTTGGTGAGCCCCTATTAATTAATTTGTGGATGATTTCATTGAGTAAAACATACTAATTTTAGTAGATCTTCGAGGTATCCAAAAGGTTGGGTGAAAGAAGCAGGTCCATGCTTCCCTCTCACTGCCTGGTGAAAAGTCTCGAGCTCATTTAAACTTATTATGTTGCTTAATAATTCATCCTNTTGATTTTATTTTTTAGGGCTTACATTTGTGTGAAACGATTACACAACTAGCTTGGAAGATATGAGGATTTATGTCGTGACAAACGACAACCTCAGAATCCTAAGACGAGTTAGGGATCATATTGCACACATGGTTGTACAAAGGCCTAAATATGAGTTGAGGATTTATATTCCACTAGGCACACAACCTCAAAATCCTATGACTTGTTATTTAATTCTAAGGAAGGGTCTAGCTGATGAAGACATGTTTTGCTGTTGAAGATGGTCGTGCCGCCCACGATGCTAGCTCCAAGCTCCTCGTCGTGGCAAGTTCAAGTTTTCTAGTGTGTCAAGTTATGATGTCAAATTAGATGTCCCTATGGTTACAGTTCTTTAAATATTATTGGGTATATTAAAGTTGATCAGAACGACATCAGTTAGGATCCTACGATTCCCTCTTTCCGGTACCACTATTTTCTATTGGATTCACTTAGTCCAAATGAATTTATTAAACTCAAATTAATGAATTCCATACTTTCATTTAAACCGTGGGAAGTCTCATTAGCAACCGTAGGTGACCTCCGAGGGATTCCCGATCATCCGATAGAGACGTCTTAATTTAGTTGCAATTGTTGTTTTGTGATGTTTGTGATTAAATTTTGAGTTGTCTTATTATTTGAATGTTGTGACGGTGAATTTTATCTTGGTTAATTTTAGTTCTGTTTTTAGTTTTGGGTTTTGCAGCTATCTTAGCAGTTTTGATTTTCATGCAGGGTGACATCATTGTTTAACATCTTAAGCTAAACCCGTATTGATGAATAACCAACCTGTAATGAATAGGGAAGGTATAGTAATGTTATGAAGGACCCAGTATCAAATACTAGTAATAATATCAACAAAAGAATGTTCTCCCATGCTTCCAGATATGCTGAGCTCCACAAATTCTTATATGTTAAAAAAAAAGGCAGGCCGATTCCGTGAAAGATGGAATCAGTAAATCTAAAAATCTAAAACTACTGATACTGGATCTTTGTGAGATAGTCAATTTTGTACCAAAGGCGTATTTGTGTTTTTGTTCATACATGCAAGTGAGTAAGTACAATAATGCACCGAAAAGTAAAGCATGGGAAACTAGAAATGCAGTTAAAATAAATTACAATAAAAGCGTACCTGGATGGTCTTCCTGTCATTTTCAACTGAAACTCAAAATGCATGCGAGGGCATTTATATATTAAAAGCATTTTATGTAGAACGGGCTGATAAGGTTCATGTGATCTACCAAATCCTAAATCATGTCTTGGTGAGCCTCTATTAATTCATTTGAGGATGATTTCATTGAATAAAACATACTAATTTTAGTAGATCTTCGAGGTATCCAAAAGGTTGGGTGAAAGAAGTAGGTCCATGCTTCCCTCTCACCGCCTGGTGAAAAGTCTCGAGCTCATTTAAACTTATTATGTTGCTTAATAATTCATCCTCTAAATTCCTCCAGTGTTCAGAGAACATTGATGTTTCAATTATCTCTAAGAGTAGGGTGATTATCATTTGTCATTTAATCTTCGAGGTATCCAAAAGGTTGGGTGAAAGAAGCAGGTCCATGCTTCCCTCTCACTGCCTGGTGAAAAGTCTGAAGTTCATTTAAACTTATTATGTTGCTTAATAATTCATCCTTTAAATACCTCTAGTGTTTAGTGAACATCGATGTTTGAATTATCCCTAAGACTAGGGTGAATATCATTTGTCATTTAATCTAAGAATTATGTGAGTGAAAACCCTTAAAAGGGGCAAGTTAATGCTATGAAGACACATCGCCAATTTTAACTTTAACTTGGGCTTGTAGTGTTTTTTTTTTAAGGTAATCAATTTCTAGTTAAATTCACTTTTCTAATCCTCATTTACCAAATTTGATTTAGCCTAGGTCACTACTAAGCCCTTAAGACCTTGGTGGATACATTAGTAATTTTTGAAATAAATTAAATTTCAAGTGATAGTAATTCATCATCAAAACGTTTGAATGTCATTTGAACACCAAATAAGGGCATTAAATTAGTGAGTTATTAACATCCAAAATCATACCCTTAAGTCTAGGATCATTTAAATTAATAGACCTCCAAATTTTAAGGATTTAGGAGATTAGGAAATTGCAAATTTATCGTTTAATTAAGAAAAGTGAAATTGATTCTACCAATTAATTCCTTATGTTTAAATCATATGAACATGTTAATTAAGATCAAAGATTGCCCATTTCCCTTTCTTGAATTAAGCCTAAATGTTAGTTAAGACCAAATTTCCAAAATTAAATCTTTGCCCCTAAGGCTCTATCACTTCATAATTCATCAAATTTGATTCAAATGAATTTGGAATTTTTATCCTACCTCACTCATGGGTTAATAAAGACATCAGAGGAGAAAATATGAATTTTCAAAATTTAATTTAATTTATATAACTATTTACATGCAACAATAAGATTTTTCAAATAAAATTCAATAACTTGACCATATTTTTTTTTTATTTCTTTAAGAAACATGCTAATTATTATAATTAATTTTCCAAATCAGATGCATAAACTTAAAAAAATATAGATTTCTGTCAAGGGTCTCCTCTGACTTTAGAAAAATCAGAGAATATCCCCCATGACAGAGGCAACAATATGCCAAAATATCAAGACATGGTGAAATACCTGAATGCATGGAGAATCAAAATACTTAAAACAGTATTGAATTAATTAAAAATAAAATATACATCAAATAAACTTCAAACCATTTCCATATTGCTTTCTTTTATTCGCTGAGCACTAGGATATTTTTATTTTAGTTTTGTGATCTTTCAATGCAAAGATATGATTTTTCAAAGTTATGGGCATTTAAATAAATATGACACGACACCGCGTCAACCTACGACGGCTCCGTAGCTCCACGCGATATCCTTTGGTTCGGCACTGCCATCCACCTTGGTGTTGACTCGACCTGCGATACATGTATGAAGGCGCTGGTCGGCTTGATCTCATCCATCCATTCGATACACGCTCGATCGAACGGCTCCCTGTCATCATCCTTGATAGTCAAAATCCGTGATCTTTAACCCTAAAACCTTAAGATCTCACTCATTTCTTAACCAAACTCCTTTGAGTTTGATCCTATAGACTCGTCTAAGTGAGACAAATATATCCATACGGTAAACATGCCATTAAATTAACCCTAATCCCATGGAAAGTCAAAATAGGCTTGGAAAGAGGGGGGTTCAATACCTTTGCTCTGAGAAGTGAAGCTTATATTAGAGGTGCTCGACACATTTGTGGAGTTCCAAGGAGGCTACGGATGAAGCCTCTTGCTATGGTGAAATTCTTAGACCCAAATTCGATAGACAGAATTTGGGTGTTGATCAAAGTCTAGGCTAAAGGCTCTCTGTGAGGGGGCTTTGTCTTCATTCACTGCGGTGAAGGTGCGGGCAAGTTTAATTAACATATGGTGCAATGTGGAGGGGTGGCCAAACTTGTCCTGTTTCCGGCCAGAATCAAATTAAAAATTGAGCTCCAGCGATGGGAATTAAGGCAAGGAAGTGGTTGGTTTGCACTGAGGAGGTCTCAAAGAGGCTATGGAGCAATTAGGCAAACTTTCCTTTAAAAAATTTCAGGACCACGTTTCTTGGACGTGGGAGTGAAGTTTAAATAAAACAGCTTAGGTGGCTGTCATGGCCATTTGAGGGGTGCATAATGCTGCTTAGGTGGAGGGTTTTGAAGTGTTAAAGCCAATTAGAGCTAGACACATTGGATGGGTGAAATTGGATTTTAAACTTGGCTTGNATAGATCTCTGTCTAGGGTCTCCTCTGACTTTGGAAAAATCAGGGAATATCCCCCATGATAGAGGCAATAATATGCCAAAATATCAAGACATGGTGAAATACATGAATGCATGGAGAATTAAAATACTTAAAATAGTATTTAATTAATTAAAAGTAAAATATACATCAAATAAAGTTCAAACCATTTCCACATTATTCTCTTCTATTCATCTAGCACTAAAATATTTTTATTTTATTTTTGTGATTTTTCTATGCAAAGATATGATTTTTTAAAGTTATGGGCATTTAAATAAATAGAAAAATCCCTATTTTTCTATTTAAGTGATACGACACCGCGTCAACCTACGACGGCTTCGTAGCTCCACGAGACATCCTTTGGTTCGACACCGCCGTCCACCTTAGTGCTGACTCGACTCGTGGTTCATGTATGAAGGCATTGTTCGGCTCGATCTCGTTCATCCATCTGATACACGCTCGATCGAACGGCTCCCCGTCATCGTCCCCGATAGCCAAAACCCGTGATCGTTAACCCTAAAACCTTAAGATCTCACTCATTTCTTAACCAAACTCGTTCAAGTTTGATCCTATAGACTCGTCTAAGTGAGACAAATATATCCATACGGCAAACATGTCATTAAATTAACCCTAATCCCATGGAGATTCAAAATAGGCTCGGGAAGAGGGGGGATTCAATACCTTTTCTCTAAGAACTGAAGCTTCAATCAGAGGTGCTTGACACATTTGTGGAGGGCCAAGGAAGCTAGGGATGAAGCCTCTTGTTTTGGTGAAATGCCTAGACCCAAATTCGATGAAGACCAAATTTAGGTGTTGATCAAAGTCTAGAGTAGAGGCTCTCTGTGAGGGGGATTTGATGGGGCTTTGTCTTCTTTCACTGTGGTGAAGGTGTATGCAAGTTTAATTAAGATTTGGTGCAATGTGGAGGAGTGGCCAAACTTGTCCCATTTCTGGCGAAAATCTAACTAAAAAATTGAGCTCCAGCGATGGGAATTAGGGCAAGTAAGTGGTTGGTTTGCATTGAGGAGGTCTCAAAGAGGCTATGGGAGCAATTAGGCAAGCTTTCCTTGAGAAAATTTCAGCACCACTTTTCTTGGCAATGGGAGTGAGGTTTAAATAAAACAGCTTACGGTGGTTGTCATGGCTAATTGAGGAATGCATAATGATGCTTAAGTGGAGTGTTAAAACCAATTAGAGCTAGACACATTGGACGGGTGAAAATGGGTTTTAAACTTGGCTTTAGGCTCTTGGTTTTGGCTCCTCCGGTGGCTAGGGTGGCTGTCCATGGCAGGGGAGGTGCTTAGGTGGCTTAGGAACCTCAAAGGAATCTGTCACAGCAATTAATTTGGGATGGTGATGGGTTTTGGCAACGATATTTTTGGCTTAAGCAATTAAGGAAACAAATCCCTTGTTTAGGGGACCTTTGGTCCATGGCTCATCTAGGGTGGGTTAAGTGAGTCTATCTTGCTCACTAGGATCCAAAATTTGGTTGTAGAAGTCTTTCCTTGATCAATTTGACATGGCTAGGTCAATTTTGGTGCATGGGTTCAATTTGGCTCCAAATGGCTAAGAGTTGTGTTTGAGTTAGGCTAGCCATGACTTTGAGCCCAATTTATTGATCAGCATTATCTAGATGATTTTTATGAAGATTTTTGGTGAAGGATTGAAATGATTTTGAGTTCAATTGGGGGTTCAATTTGAAGGATTTTGGGATTTTGGTCAATTTGGGCATGTTGGGCTNGATTTTTGGTGAAGGATTGAAATGATTTTGAGTTCAATTGGGGGTTCAATTTGAAGGATTTTGGGATTTTGGTCAATTTGGGCATGTTGGGCTAGACTTGGGTCTAGGTTGGGCTAAGGTTGGGCTAAGTCCAAATTGATTGTTGAAAATTATCTATAGCAACATCATGAAGAATTTTTAATATAAACTGGGTGCCAATTTTGTGGTTAAGGCATTCAATTTGGTGGAATTTGGGGACATAGTCAATTTAGGATAAATTTGGGGATTTTTTGATTTGGACTGAAATTAAACGAAATTGAGGCTTTACCAAGGATAATTTAAGGTTAAATTTGATATTTAGGATTTTCATGAAGATTTTAGGAATCAAATTGGGCAAATCAAGTAGGTTATGAAGTTCAATTTGGTGGGATTAAGTCATAGGGCCAAAATTGGGGGTTTGACTTAGCTCAAAATTGAGCTCAAATCATGGGCTAATTAAGCTTAGATTTGGTTTAGTTTGGTCATATGAAACGTGTATTTGAGCTTAGAATTGAAATTGGGTGAAATTGAGATCAAATTGATGGACATTTGAGGTAAATTTAGGGAAATTGGGCCCTTAAAGGCAATTTGGGGGTTTTGGTCAAAATTGTTAAATTGGCCAAATTGGGTTCAATTAAAGGGTCCAAATTGGTTTTGGAGACATTTGGAGTGATTTTGGAGGTTTTGGGAAATTTTGGGGTGCCAAGGGTATTTAAGAATTTTGGTCATTTTGGGGGTATTTAGGTAAATTTGGCATTTTTTGTGGTTTTGGGTAATTTGGGTATCTTCAAATGGTTTAAAATGATTTTTGAACAAATTTGGGTATTTTGGGTGGATTTGGAAATTTTGGCCAAATTTAAGGCTCCAAGGGTATCTAAGTAATTTAGGGGATTTAGGGGCAAAAGGCCAAGTTGAATATTTTAGTAGAATTGGGATACCAACCACCCTATATGAGTCATGAACGAATGGAATCCCCATCTGGGTTCTCTTGCACTGGTCTTAGCCAAACCCTAGCCTAGGGCTAGTGGGTTTGTGGGACCATCTACATGAGTTTCCCAAAAGATCAAGGGATCAAAGTCAACAATTTCGGGTTTAGGCTTGTGAGTGATTGTGGGTGAGAGTGAGTGTAAGTGAGTGAAATAACTTCAGACCAGCACCTAGGGTTAATCCTAAGGTCAAGTAGTCATATGGGAACTCTCCTTGAGCTCTCCCATAATGACCCCACCTACTAAGTGCTAGAGGTTA
>NEWO01000258.1:472170-482741 GCA_003013225.1 Phalaenopsis aphrodite | reverse complement strand
CAGGAATTTTAACATCCTAATTATACAAGTATAAAACTAAAGACATGAGTAAAATTAATTTTTGATCAAATTTTCTATATTTTATTTTAGTTTAACATGTAGAGATTCAATAGACTTCTAAACAGTGGGTATAAAAACAAACAACCCATTAACATGATAAAAGAAAAATACAGGGCAGCAGTTTCTGAATTTCAAGTTTAAGATCTAAGCTAGCAAGACTTTCTACTTTATAATAGATATGAAATTAGGTTAAGTTCTAAACTAATTAAATCACAGTACTAAACACAAAACAACAGCTAATACCCTAAAATTTTAAAAACGAAATACTATCTAACACAACAATCACAACAACAATAGAACATAAAAATTCAAAACATAACATAAATCATAGTTCAAATCAACACACAAATGCAAATGTAGCAAGCTCAGAACACATAGTTCACATCATATTACAACCATCAAATGAATCTCTTAGCTCTGCTCTTCATCCACAGAATAACCACTGTACCATTTTATGCAGGGTCATAATCAGGATATCGAAGAAATTGTACTCCTGGTTCACCTCTAATCAGGCTCTCCAAAGATGAGTGGAATTTCTCTTCATAATTACTTTTCCTTCTATTATAATTATTAGTATGATCTACAAAACGCTCTAAATTTTGTACCTTGTCAGCGGTAAAATTGATATTGTCCATCATCTTCTGCAATAACTCATCCCGAGTCTTGGTATCACCTCTAGATATAGAAGCACGAGAAGTAGATGGTTGTGATGAAGATGCAGCAGAGGTAGATGCAGCAGACGCCTCTAATCCATAACTTCTGGAAAATCCTCCTCTTCAGCCAAAAATCGAATGCTCAAAATAAGTCTTCACATTCACCTTCGTGATGGGCTTTAGAGGAACCTAACTTCCTCCCAACTATCATACTTTACTCCAGCCTGCTTGCATAAAGAAAATATCAAGGAAGCAAATCCCATACATGTAGTAGTAGTAGCAGCAGCTGACTGATGATAGTGTGATAGATCAAAGCCCCTATGTTGATGGGCTTTCCCTCCTGAATATAATAGTTCAACGTCACTCTTTCTCTGGTCACTTCACAAAGATGATTGGTCGGAAGCAATCGAGCAGAAATAAAATAGTGTCAGGCCTTTGATGGTGCACATAACTTTTAAGTTAGGAATTTTACTCTCCTCTCATTGGTTATCTTCCAAAGTCCTCTCCCAATAGTCAAATATGAAATAATCTCGTCTAACTCCTTCTCAGTAAGAGTATAATTTGTATAAAAACATAAAGTCTCTGGTGGTAAATGGTAAAATAAGTTGATTACCTCTGGAGTAAAAGGTACCAACTTTCCTCTAACCATAGCTCGATCATCTTCAGCCTTTAGGAGATTTGCATAAAACTCCCTTACATTAGAAATCACTTCGGCAGCAGAGAAATTAATGAAATAAACTCTTTATTTCATTAAACTCATAGAAATAAACTCTTTATTTTATGATTTTTAATTTATTTATTATAATTATTTTAATGAAAAATTAGAGTAAAAATACATTTTTAGCCTTTAAAAACTTATATTTAACTTAGAAAAATTAGGAAAAATGTTTTAATGAGTCCGAAGTGATCCAAAAAAAATTAAAAATATTTTAAACCATTTTTTTATATTTGTAATTTTTAATTATTTTTTATTCAAAAAATAAGATAAAAAATAATGTATTTACTTTATTACAGATTTTATTTTTCTTAAATGGTTGTGACCATAAGGAACTCAGAAAACCACTTTTCATAATTTTTCTAAATATAATTAATTTAATATAAATATTTTAATATAATAATATTATTTTACTTAGAAAATCACTTTAGTGATAAATGTACTCCAAATTTATTCCAAAGTTTTAAAGTGAGTAAATGTGATTATCGTTTACAATGTGGAATTAATTTTGTTAAATTTTTAATAATATTTTATTTAATTAATTTATTATAAGTTTTAGACATTTAATTAATTGTAAGAATATAAAAAAGTTACTTAAATTCATTTTATATTTTTTTAAGGATCCAATGACCATAGGAAACCTACCAAAATTAATCTCATAATTTTTTTATTTATATTTTAGTTCATAAATTTATTTTAAGCAAAAATAGGAAACTAGGCGCAAAAATTAGGGTTTCAAAGCTAGAAATGCTCTCTAAACTTGAAAAAATCATATAGCATCCCTGTTAACATGAGAAATAAACCCTCAAAATTTCAATTCATGATGATTATTATTTATTTAATTAAAGTTAAAATAGTCCATAGAGTATTTAATTAATTAGAAATCAGAGACACATCAAATAATTTTTATTTTTATTTCACATTATTCTCCTCTATTCACTGAGCAACTAGTAATTTTATTTTATTTTTATGATTTTTCTACACAAAAATATGAATTTTCTAATTTCTTGATATAATTTAAATAAAAAATCCTCAAATTTTCTACTTATCTGAGTTAGCGGCCACCTCATCCTACGGCGCTCTAAACTCACACACATCACTCCACCATTTGACGCTGCCACCTCATCCTAAGGCACTTCGAACTCATACGTGTCGCTTCGTCATTTGACGTGGCAGTCCGCGTACCCGCTGACTCAACCCGCGCTTTATGTTTTATCTCTTCGTCTGGTGTGATCCTGACCCTCTTGTTGATATACGTGCGATTAGACAGTCCTCCTTCATCGTCCCCAATGGTCATAATCCATGAACCGTTCAAACTAAAACCTTAAGATCTCTCTTGATACTAAACTAAATCACATAGGGTTTGTTCCTACACCTTCATCTACTCAAGATGAACACATCTATTGCTTACATGCTCATGAAATCAAACCTCTCTTCACAAAAGCCCAAACCGAGCCAACAATTAGGGTTTGTGGTCTATACCTGAGTCTGAGAGGGGAGGCCTCAATCAGATGCTTATGGAAGCTTCAGTGGAGTTCGATGAACCTCCTGGAAGTCTTGGTTTCCTCTAATGAATGCTCTGAGCAAGAATTCCTCCAACAGGTGTGGAGGTCTTGGTCTTTGAATGGGTTAGAGTGCTCTAGAAATGGGGGTTTCGGTGGGGAACTTCTTAGTTTGATCTGGGAAGCATTTAAAATAATCAATTTGGAGTTTTGTAGAGTTTTGAGAAATGGCCAGAAAATGTCCTAGTTTTGAGCTCTGAAGTTGAGCTTAAATGGTTGGGAAGATGGTTGGAATGGGCTTAGAAGGTCATGGAGGAGCTCTGGAAGCAATTTGATAGAGTTTCCCTAAGGAAATTGGTGATCTCATCTCTTGGCCGCAAGAGGTGGTGTTTACATAGATAGGGCAATGGTGGCCACTAGGGCTGATCAAGGGGTGGAATCAATTGCTTAGGTGTAGGGCTGAGTGGCACCAATGACCAATGGGGACGTGCAACTCAGGGAGTTCCAAATATGAGCTCAAGGCTTGGTGTTTTTCGGCCACTTTGCCTATCGGCCATGCCAGGGATGATGATTAAAGTGGTCAGGGGAACCAGGGGAGCTTAATGATGATTATCACAGAGGCTTGATGGCTGGTGGTAAATATATCTTGGGTTTAACCAAATATGGGAAGAGATCCCCTAAAATAACGGACCTTTGGTTCATGGCTCATGTAGGGTGGGCTAGGTGGGTCTGGCTTGGTCCCTAGGGTCCAAAGGCTGGCAGTGGTGACCATGGCTTGGTCAATTTGAATGGGTTTGGTTCAATTCAAGGCTTGGATTCAAAATCATGTCATGAGCTTGGATTTGAATTTATGTTTGGCTAGACTTTGAGTTTGGCTCAATTGATTGATCAAATTGGCTTGGATAATTGTCATGAGAATTTTAGAAAAGGAATTGAGTGATTTTGAATTAATTTGGAAGTTCAATTTAGTAGAATTTGGCCCAAGATCAATTTTGGGGCATTTGGGTTAGACTTGGGTTTGGATTGGGTTGGGTTTTAGGTTAGGATCAATTGATGGTTCAAAATGGTCCAAGGGTTTGTAATGAAGAGCTTTAGACATCAATTGGGTAGAAATTGTAGAGGTATGAGGTTCAATTTGATTTAATTTATAATTTTGTGCAAATTTGGGGATTTTGGCTTAGGTTGGATTTGGGTGAGATTTAAGGCTAGTATAGGGCCAATTAAAAGTTCAATTGGGTTTAAAGGGATGTTATAAGGAATTTGGAATTAAAAATTGGGAAAAGTGGATAGGTTAGGGGGTTCAATGCAGAGAAAGAGATGGACGTAATGTTCTATTTTATCCATATACAACCATATAGAGAGATATAAAAGTTGCAATATCGATTCTCGATGGGGAAATACAATGATTTTCTTAGAATATAAACAGTTAAAGGTACAAGAGGTAAAATTTTATCTCATATTGGCAAAGAAGATCATTTATGTGGTCTTCTGGTAGATTTTTAAAAGTTGTGATATGTATAGCACCATTAAATCCATGGACATTCCAAGCTCTTATATTTAAGAAAAAAATGGGTTATTACTGGAAAATATATCCTCCCCTTTTAATTTTCCTTTTTTGACCTTTGAGGTGAATGTTTTGGAGAGGCTGACTAGCAAATAGAAAGTGATCGAGGGGGCATATGATTTGAAGCAAAGCTATATAAAGGATCACGTGAGTTTTCATCAACAACCAATAAGGAACAAGGTGGTGTTTAGTTCAAAATCAAACTCATTGCATCCATAACTTTTATAGGTGAACCATCAAATAAGAATCCAATACTATTTGCAATGGTCGAAGCGGAGATATTAAGAACTAGGAAAGTGTGGATAATTGTCTATGATGTGAATGACGTAATTTTAAGCTTGCTAAGTCTTCTAAAAGACAGTAGTCTCATCCCTATCTTTGACTTCTGCCAAATCAACGAGGAATGTTGAAGAGTAGTTTGTACTTATTAAGGAGATTTGGGAAATACAGTGAAGTCGTCAGCAAAATATCCCAGACTCTATAAGAACTGTGTTTTCATCAATAGATGAGATGTTGTTGAAAAAATCTTTACCCTTAATCTATATTAGTTCTAATTTGACCACTAACCCTAGCAAAGAGTGGACCAATAGTTGAAAGAGGAATATTTTTATTAGCACAACTCAAAAAACATTACTTTTGCCAAATGATATGGCTAATATCATGTATTAAAAACATTATTTTTTTTTTCCTTGAGCTAAATCTCTTATTTTAATTGTCGGTTGCCCGGAAACTTACCATAGAAGGAATAAGTCAACCACCATAACTGGTCCAAACCAAGGAGAGCTACATTTATTTATTTTTTAACGAAGGATGGTTAAGGAAGCAACCGCAGCGCTAATCCTCACAATTTATTAGTGTTAACTATAAAATTAAATCACGATTAGTAAGATTAATAGGACGAAACCGCGTGAGGAGGACGCGGAGCGAGCGCGGAGCACGGAGAACCGTTGGATCTCTCCACGTGACATGGCGAATGATAAAACACACGTGCTTTTGTGGGACCCACCCTAGCGTCTTTCCGGGACGATAGCGACATGTGAGACATGATATACGCCTGTATTTTTTAAGAGAATATTAAATTCTTAATTTTTTATGAATAAAATTTTATATTAATCTAATACCTCCAAGGTATTTAAAACGCGAGCAAAAATTGGGAAAAGATTTGCGTATGTAAGACGAAGCAGCGCTTCGTACATTTTCAAGGTTGTACCGAGGTTATAAGAGAGTTATACTCGTATTATCACCCCTTGTAACCTCCATATAACCTAGTGTAACACACCTATAACCTACAAATAAGTTCTAGGTATGTTACACTAAATTACATGGAGGTTACAAGGATTTATAACGCGAATATAATATTCTTATACCCTCGATATAACCTAGAAAATGTATACAGCGCTGCATACGTCTTACGTACACAATTTTTTTCTGCAAAATTGTATGTCTGGTACCATGGTCATATAATCAATTTTCAAAGTTTTAAATTTATTAAATATAAATGTGATATTATAAAAAATTCAAATAGTATAAGACCATTTTTACATAATTTGTAACGGGATAGGCTCATTTTTTTCCTCATTTGAGTTTTATTTTATTTTTATTATTTGGACCCAATTTTTATAATGCGCATTAAAATTTAATAATTTTAATATTTCTTTAATTTAACCAAATAATCATAAATTCACACACACACACAGATATATATATATATATATATATATATATATATATATATATATATATATATATATATATATATATATAGGCAAACAGGATTAATGCCTGCCTTGAATTTACATTTATGAGATTAGGAAAAAAAACTAAAATTGAATTAAAAAAAAAAAAAAAGACAACACAAATTGAGATGTGTTCAAAAACGGATTGCTATAAATGTGATATCATTCTACTAACCAAATGACCCACCTTCAAATCAACGATCCGAACCCAACCTAGTTAACCCGTTTAACATAGGTATAATTGCTATTTGAGTTGATTTCGGGTCACCCTTAGGTGAATTTCAAGTTGATGGGTTGATTTTGAGTCAATTATTAATTAACGCGTCAGATTGAGTTAGAATTCCTAGCCTAAAAATTTAAATGGGATAAACCCAAATCAGACTAAGAAATTATTTGGACCAACCCAAATCTAAAGTTTTTAAGCCAAATTTGAGTTGAATTAGAGTCTCGATCAATTTTTAATACTTTTAATTCTCGTATTTGGTAGAGATGTGATCGGATTTGCATTTGTAGAATTCAAGATGAATTTTTTAAGCTGCTTTCTCTCTCTACCTTATTTTTTTATTTTTTATTTTTATTATGATAAAATTTGTTATATATGTATGAATCTCTATGTAACTTGAGGAGAGTTGAACGTTATACTTCAAAATTAATTTAAGAGTAGAACTAGTTTAGAATGATGAGAGATAACCCATTGAGTAAGCCGTGGCTCCTAGAAAACTTTAAGGATGACAAGTTCTTAGGAGAAAGTGAGGGCAAGAATGAACAAAATTCTTATTGTAGATTTTTAGAGATGAAAGGTTTCTACTTTTGTGACATCGGTATAGTAATTTCTTATGTTTTTCTTATGAAATCACATGTTGTTATTGGCAACTAGAGATACAATCTTCTATAGGCTATGTCTAAGTCATAAGAAGAGTTAAGAACTATATTAAAGTTAAGAGAGACTTAACCTTGTAGCATTTCGTAGGATTCATCAGATCCCCTATCTCGATAGCAACTTTTTAATGGCAATATGCTCATTCCACTAGGCTATTATGGTTAACCAACTTATTTATCTAATTTCTGGTTAGAATTCCTAAATCACAAGGAATTTTAACATTTTATTGGGTCTAAATCAAAGTAAATTAAGGCTAAAAGTTTAACATATCAACATATGAAATTCAAGCACAAAAAATGCATCTAAGGAATAAAATTTATAAGATAAAATAATGAGATAACAACATGTCTTATAGCATAGTAGTATAGTAATGAGATCAACTACAATGCATGAGAAAAGAAAATATGAAAGTTATTATTGCATGCATGAAAAAAATAATAATGTAAGAGGTACACAAAGTGAAACCTGAGCCAATCGGCCCTTGCAATACACCATGATCCTCTTCGTTCAATATAAATTATGTGTAGATCACCTTCATACAATTACACTCAATATCTTCTAACAACCTCTCCAAACTCACAAGAAAGAACCCAAGGAATCTTCTTCAACGAAAACTATTGGAGAAAACCTTAAGCTTGATAAAAACTCTCCTAAAGCCTGAAGATAAGAAGCATCCTCTACAATGTCCAAGAGACCTCTATGTTGTGCCCAGGCTCTCCTTATATAATTCTTGTCAAATTTTCCATGGAAAATCTTGTCAAATCAAGCTTAGGCTGATGGTGACATAATCATGCCCGTGGACAGTATAGTTACGATGCATCCTGCTTAGTTATGCAAAAACTTTATGCAATTACACTGGACTCACCGCTAGCCCAACAAATTATGCCACAAAGTGGCATAGTTACGTAGAGTCAACCTTCTTTTTGCTTCGTGTTTTCTCTCAGTGAAGTGCGCTCCACCGCTGTAATCTACAAAATACCACCAGGAAACATTTCACAAGTGTAAAATCATGATAAATAGAGAAAAATATATATACTATTTAAAGCTGAGAAATCACATAACACATCGTATCAACTATCATTACATATATATTAAGTCAGGCATTTTAATCACTCATTTTATTTTATTTGATATTTTATACTTATCATAATAAGTTAAATATAATATAATATTACATTATAGCAGCAAGAATAATCATATGTTATATTATTTTGTCTACACATATTACATTATACCTCAATGTTATGTCTCCAACATTGTAATAGGTTGACAACACTAACCCAAACTTATGTATAAAAAAATTTCACCTTCTTATGGAAAATATTATATATACACAAAAATGAGTCATAGCAAGTAGCATTTTTTAGTTTCACTAGTAAAAATTATTAAATAAATCATATGTTTAACTTAGCATATTGATGCGTGCTAGAAAATTCTTGGCGATAGAGTAATGGATTATCATCCAACATTGCACGAGAATTCAACACACATAGATAAAAGAAGAGAAGTAAATAAAAGGTGACATTTCAACTTTTTACGTGGAAAATCCTTAAAATGGGGAAAAACCACGGGTCTAGCCCAATTGAAATAATTCACTATAAATGATGAGTACACAGGTTCATTCTTGTCTTAAATAAGGGAAGATGAAATTATAAAGTTGTATAGTTATAATCTGGCTGCAGTTCTTGGTGACAACATGTTGCAAGGGTCATTGTTAATTGTTGTGGTAGTAGTAGTTTGTTGTGAGTGTTTTAGATGGTCGCTCCAGAAGCGTTGATTGGTCATAGAAACAGTAGTAAGCTCTTGCGGGAGCTGTGGACCACATAGGTCGTATTGGCGAGTATGAATAATGTCTGTATGTTGTAGGGGCCGGAGTCGGGAGCTGCACGAGCTATGAATCACGTAGGTCGTAGAGGTGAGTATGAATGACGTCTGTAAGCTATGGGGGTCGGAGTCGGGAACTGCATGAACTGATGACCATGTAGGTCGTTGGAGCAAGTATGAATGACATCCATAAGCCGCGGGGGCAAGAGTCGAGAACTGAATGAGCTGATGACCATGTTGGTTACTAGAGCGAGTATAAATAACATCCGTAGAACATAAGGGGCCGGAGTCAGGAGCTACATGAGCTGATGATCATGTAAGTCGTTGTTGGCAAATGGACCATAGTGATGAGCTATTGTCCCTTAGACAAAAAATGGTTAATAGATTTTCTAAGTTATAACATGACTGATAGTGTTTGGTTGGTGGTGGTCGACGACGGTCGACAATGGTCGATGAAGGTCGGCGGCGGTTGACGGCGATTGATGACGGTTTGCGATTGTCAAGGTCTTCAACAATGGTTGGCGACGATCGGCGGTGCTTGATGGCTGTCGGAGGTGGTCGAAGGTGGTCGACGGTGATCGACTTTGGTTGGCGGTGATTCTAAGCTGCAACTCTTTCTCAAATCTGCAGGCTCCATCTCTAAGCTTCAGCTCCCCCTCATGTGAGGGGTGGGGGTCTATTTATAGTGATTTGGGTGCACTTAATGTTGGAATATAAGTCATTTTGATCAAACGGTCTGAATAACTTTCTTCAATCAGACGGAGTTTAATGGACATATGGATCCCTTAATGATGTCAAAATTGAGCGATCTTTGGCTCATTGGATTCTTCTTATCGAGACGCTCGATCGACTATAAACTTACTAGATTCGAAAATCGTTTGACCTTCCCAATGTGTCCGAAAATTTTTCAAGAAATGATTTAATGACTTGATTTGGGTTTTATTTGACTTGGATTAAACTAACTTTGATATCATTAAATCCGTCTCATCGAGCCGGTCAGTTAGACCATAAGTTTGTAGAAATAGGAGCTTCGAATGACTTTTAATTGAAGTTTGAATATTTCTTGTTCAAAAGATTACATCAAGATTCGTGTCAATGATGAAAAATTTTTTAAGCTTGTGCACTGCTGCCCAAATTTTATTAAAATTTTGGGATAATTTAAAGTACTTTAATCATAATATAAGCTTTAAAAATAAAAATAAAAACTCTATGGATCATATTAGTATATTCGGAACAACTATAATCATAACATAATAAAAGTTACATAGTGATATTTTTAAAAAAATCAAGATATTTTAATTTTTATACTTTAATATTAAAGTAAAAATGAAAAATCATACAAGAATAAAATCACTGAAAATAATGTTAAAGTAGAATAATAAGAGCCTATTTTACGCTGAATAATTTTTCTTACAAAACATTACATGCATATCACTCAATTCATATGCATTTACTTAGATAAAATAAAAATGGCCTCATTACCTTCAAGTACAAGCATTCTCTCTACCCTTCTTTCTCCCACGCTCAACTCTAAACCATGAGAAAATAGTTGTTTTTGAAAAACTTATTTGTGTCAAAATTAGTCAATTTCTTAAAAGAGTTTTAATAAGATAAGCAACCTCTTATTTTCATATATA
>NEWO01000258.1:428262-443353 GCA_003013225.1 Phalaenopsis aphrodite | reverse complement strand
GATGGCTCCGACTGAGTTGTCAATCGTTGGATGATCGACCTGGATCACTTTCTTATAACCTAATGCCTCGATTTTCTGACCATCGTCCTGAGCCACCCAATTATTTTAATATTCTCTTCAACAGTTTAAGTACATACAGATAAAAACTTATGTTAAATTAGTTAAATTTAGAAAAAAAAATTATTTCCTCCATATCAATATATATATTGCATTAGTTTATACAAACATATAGAGAGAGAGGGAGAGAGAGAGAGAGAGAGAGAGAGAGAGAGAGAGAGAGAGAGAGAGAGATCTTCATAGATATGAGACACAATTCTCATACATTTACATATCTCACACCTAAATTTTCAATTTTTCCTATATTTATTTAGGGTATAATTTTTTCTCTAAAAGTTGTTCCCTATAACACAAGATCTTAACATGTAAGACTTGGCACATAAAATCCCATGCAAATGCACTGTTTTTTTATTCTTTGTATTTGTAGGACCAAACAACATGGGAGTGCTATTAGCGTGTCAGTATTCAATAGGGCCGCTTTGTTCTACGCTCCTCTCATATTATATAACGTTGGTTCTTTCCTTGAAATCACATTTAGCAAATAAACAATTTGCCGACCTCTGAAACGGCTACGCATGTGTTCATATGATACATGAAAAGCATATTGTCGAAAAATACAAATAAAAAGGTTCATGTTGTTAAATGCAAACCTATGCTTGATTTATGTGTTGGAATGGCACATGGCTTAAAAATAAAATGAAGAATCCATATGTATTTGTTTCATACAAGACAGGTTGTTTAGGATAATTTAATAGGTGATTATAAATAATTATATAATTTAAAAAAAGGACATATATATATACATTCCATGTAATTCTTCTCAATTTACGTCTCGCACCTAAGCTTTTATATTTACACATATAGCGTCATATTACCACGTTTTAGGAGTCATATACACCTTGTCATGCATAAGTTTAAAGCACCAAAGTGCTATGTATGTAAATATGAAAATTAAGGTGTGAGATATGTAAATACAATTTCCTTTCAAGTAGAGAGAGAGAGAGAGAGAGAGAGAGGTGACCAAAGCCAGGTCGGATTACTATGCTCAATCCGACCTCTACTTTAGGAGAGATTATGTGCGGAATTCGCATGTGTCAATTCTGTTGTACTAAGATTGTATTTGTACTTAGGCTGATATAACCAACACAACACAAAAATCTACACCTTCTGCACCTTTCTTATCTGCGCCTAATAATTTCACCTTCTTTTGGTAGCCGGTCTTAAATCTCTCTTCCTCTCTATATTGCCAAAGCTTGAACGTACATTTAATAGGCTGATAAAATTTATTTATTATTGCTGTATAAGACGCTTAATAGCCATCAGATTTAGCAGAGCAAATCATACTCACTTTGGCATCATTATAACTCATGATACCATAATTTACTATGCCACCTTTTTTTTAAATCTGTTCATGTTAGGCGACTTTATCGAGCACACCACCAATCCCCTTATTTTTCCTTAACTTTTTTTTTTTATTGGAAAAAAATGTACCAAGTGTTGAATCAGATGTCTTCAACCTGTATAACCATGATCATTTGCTACATGTTGGCTATAGCTCCTTGGTAGGAGAACTGGTCGACAACATGAATCACATCATATTGTGTCAGATCCACAACATGATACAATCCACAGTATCGTTCACACATTCTGATACTGGACATAATATTTTCTAACATTTAAATTTTACTTCTAACATACCACATCAAAAAAACTTCTATTTAACTTTTAAAAGATAAAATACTTCTTTTTGTTAATTAGTTGTGAGTTAAAAATTAAAATGTGTGTTAGATATATAAATACATTGGAAATTAGTAGTAGAAAAGCATATCTTCCAAAACCAAAAAATAAACTAATTTCATGCAAATAAAGGTTCATGTATTTTTATAGCTCCCAGTTCGATACTGATGACTGAAGAAGAGGTTTTAATACGATCTGTTTGGAAAATTAGTAAAATGGATCATATATACGAGTTATAACGGTAAAAGATTATAATTAAGAGGCATTTTGATTTGCTGAAAATAAAATGCAATGTAGAAGAATCATAGAGCACTATGACTACAATGTATTTGAAAAACTTTTAAATTGTTAGATTCACTTTAAAATAAATGAAGACTAATTATTTGTATAGTTTGAAGCAAACTGAAAATAATATATTTCAAAATGTATTTTATTATTTGACAGCAGAGGGAGACAAGTAGGCCGCCGACAAAAGCGGGCTGACAGGCAGCTGATAGTAGCGGTGCCTGCCACCAAGGCAAGCAGCAATGGGGAGCCGACGGTGGCGGGTGGTGTCGGCCACTAAGGAAGGCGGCGGTAAACTACAACGGCATCGGGCAGTGAACAATGGGCAGCTGGCGGCAAAAAACTGCAATGACAGTGGGCTGCGCCGGCAAGCAGGCAGCTGTCAAGAAAGGAGGGCAAAGGCGGCTAGTGACTACAACTTGATAGAATTTTACATAATGGTGTAATTCAAATTCAATCAAATCAACCGAATTCTAAATTCAACCAATCAAATTCATTCAAATTTTACATTGTATTTATAATCTTTCATACCAAACAAATAATTTCTCCGCAAACGAATTCCGGTATACCTCTAATTCATTCAACCAAACAGCCCCGAAAAAATTTACGTGCTCATAAAAGCTGATTAATTTATTGTCAAGATGAACATTATTTGCAATTTGCATAATATAAATAACATTAATAGCTACTTCGCCAGGAAAATTTTGCCATAACTAACAGCAGAAATTAATATTTTGCCCAATAAGCTAAATGGTTAATCATGAAATTAAACTAATACAAAATATATATAAAAAAAGGATGAAAGAGATGCATATGATATCGTTAAACAATCAACAAACAAGTTTGAACAGACTAAAAACATTTCAAAAAGTTAGATCCTATTAGAACAAAAAAGACCTAACCCTAACGTTTGGCTTCCCAACAACAGACAAACAGTTCAAGTTAGGTGCAAGGTTGAAATCCAACTTCAGACCCTTTAATAGTCTAATGAAGAATTGAAGGTTCTGAACAACCCAAACAGATTAAAGCTTTTACAGTTACACAGACAACAAGCTTGAACATTCAAAATGATATATTAACATTGCAGCAGTTTTATTTCATTCGCAGAAAGTTTGTAGTGGAAATCAATAAGAAAAATTAGGGGCAATTACTTACATAGCACCCCACATATTGCTATTTACAAATCTAGCGCCCCCTCTTTCATCGAGTTTTCAAATTCCCACTCAAACATCAAAATTCACCCCCAACCCTTATTCACAATGGTTTCATTGTGGCATGAATAAATGCATCATTTCGGTGGATCAAAAATATCACATGGGTGCTATATTTGTAAATAGCAATGTTTCAGATGCCATGTATGTAATTATTGTGAAAATACAAGACAACTATATTCAGTTCAAGAGAATATCAATCAGAAGAAAGAGAACAGGCCACAAGAACATCACACGGACTACTTTGTGAAAGGGGAGATTGGAACATCAAGTAGGCAGAAAATTCGAAACCTAAATTATAATAATAAAAAAAGAGAAATTTACATATGTAGCACAAAATTCTTATGTATTTATATATCTCATGTCAAATTTCATATTCACATAAACAGCACTTTGGTGCCTTAAACCTATGCAAGAAAAGGTATATTTCACTTCTAAAAAGTCTTAATAGTATTATTTTTATGTGATATTAATGATTTGAGTGCTATGTATGTAAAAATGAAATTTTAGCTGAGATATGTAAATGCAGAAGAATTATATGATATGCATGTTAATGGCCTTGAAAAAACAGCATCTTGTTTTGGGGCCTCATCAGCAAGATAAATAAAGAGCATATTGCATGCAAAAATATAGTAGAGCGACAAAAATATACAAGAACAAACTTTCAATAGTTGATATTTAGAAATTGGAGAAAACAACATTGAAAGTCACAAAGTTTTCATGATGTTTCCATCTTCTATATGTCCAAATACCTACCCAAGAACATCTCTATGCAACATTTTAAAGAGCATCCATTTTCTCATCTACAAATCAAAACATCTGAAACAATGTTCCCAACAGGTCTGGATAGCACGCACCCGCACCCTGAAAAATTGCGTAACTGATTTAGGTAACCCGTGCACAAGAAGTAGCGAGCGAAAAAGCATCCATGAGGTTCATTCTTAAAGAATTCTCCCAGGAAATCTTACTTTCTTAGCAAGCAAAATAATTCCATTTAAGGCATTAAGAGGAGTTGAATCCAATATATGCCACTCCATCACAGTTTTAGAGCTCGCACAGTAACAACCATGGTGCATCATTCATTAAAGTAAATTAGGAAAACTAAAAGTGTTAGATTGACTCACCTCTGTACTAACCAGGGTTAATATCGCCAATGGGTGGGCCCAAAGTCATCACGTCTCTGATGTTGAAACTCACCATATGGTTCATGAGGCCTAGGAACTTGATAGTTCTCAGCAGGGGGGTAGGCATATCTGTTCCTAGAATCCATAGATACAGTTGGTCCTCCATAAGAGAGATTCCTAGAAGACTGATCATAATCAGGATGTGCGGGCTGGACATAGGAGCTCTGCATGCTAAACTGCTGCTGCCTTTTCTGGCTGAATTGGATAAAATCTTCCCACTGCTTTGCCTGAACGGCCCTAATGGTTGATATCTTCTTCATATAGTTTTCACTTAGGTCCCTCATACACTGTATTATTACCAAAAGAACAGAAATTAGCTACAGAAAAAGGATGATAAAAGTAACAATCACAGCAAAAAATAATGGTTATTATGAGAATTGGAATCGTATGAATATTTTATTACCCGAGATTGAATAATAGCAGTACGCATTCACAAGTCTAACTAGGGTGAAACACTAAAGTAGTTTCCATAAATTTAATAGATGGTTTAAAAATAAAAGATAGCCTGCTGTCAGTATAATGTATATAACTCGAAGGAATTCTGTCATTAAATTTTGAAATAAATACTGGCTTAAAATAAATATCTGAATTGTTGTCATCTTAACCTCAAGTATCCATTAAAAAAACATAATCTAAGTTAGAAATTGCTTACATGAATTATCTTTTCCAAAGCATTTGCTCAAATATATATCAAGATTGCCACAAAATAAATAAAAAAAGTTCAAAATACATGAATTTAGATTAAATACAAGTTATTCTTTGTTATTGGATAAATACAGCATTAATTTTTTTTATTATTATGAATTTAATTCAACTCAAAATTTAAACCAGAATTTGATTCAAATTTTCATTTTCTTAAACTAATATAAAAAGAATGAAAGCCGTTGGGTTGTGCTTTACGGTTGAAATCAACTGTAATAAGTAGGAAAAAAAAAGAGGAAATAAAATAGAAAAAAATATGTGGCGCTACCTTCCGGGAGCATCATAGAAGAGATCTTATATGACTTAGCTCTTAATATTTATTATCTTAATATTTCTACAAAGTATTAGAAACTCTTCCTACTCTTTTAGCTTAGCTTCAAAATCGTGCTTCTCATTTTTGGAAAGATATGGTATTCTTGAGCAGAATAAAGTATTTTCCCCTAATTTGTTTTTACAATTGTGTGACTCCTTAATAGACTGATAAATTTGTTCTAAGGGCTTTTTTTTTTCTTTTTTTGTAATTACATAAATATTGGCACGCAGGTTGAGCATGCGAAACCAGCCTCTTAAGATTCTTCACCTCTGTTTCCAATCAATGTGCTTTGAGTTTGAGTACAAAATATTGGTGTCTTACTGTGAAGCTTGGTCTCTATGTTATTGCTTTGTGTACAAAATATTGGTGTCTTACTGTTTCCAAAAGAACATATGAAATGCGTTTAGGAACTTATGAAAGCATGCATAGAGCATTAACATACATCTGAGTTAAATAAAGGAGAGATGAAAACCCTCCTTGAAAATTCAGCCATGTTTAATGTACAACCTATAGGAGAAAACAATTCCAAAGGGTATGTGGCTCGTGATAAAAGCCTATCAATCAAGCTTTATCAGTAGCAGAGCATATGATTGCTTTACATGATTAAATCGAATGTTATAGAATTTTATTCCATTTTTGGGGATTTAAGAGATATTAATAAGAAAGTAGATGATGGAAATCAAGTTTGGTTATCTCATGCTGTCACTTTCTAAACTTGTTAAATGGCACCCTATTATATGAAAGACGCAATTAGCTTAGCTATGTTGAGAATTCACTTCTTATTGATAAGAATGCTAAGCTTGAGGGTAGTGAAATGCATGCATGGTGATTTGCTGGAAGAATTTTTAAGAAGAGATTACATCATTAAAAACATAATTCTCGTGATAGGATGGTACAAGGATGTCGATTATTAATGCTTTAAAGAGAAAGGAGAAGCATTCCAATGACACTAGAACTATAGTGTTGTTAGATGAGTATTCGGGTAATGTTCTATTGATGATAGAAGTCATACACAGAGATAAGTGAACCCTACATGCATCCTGTTAATGATATATTGTTGCGTTTGAATGATGGAAGTTTTGATGGAAATTTGAGCGAAATAAAAATTAAAAAAAGGAGGTTTAAAAGCTAAAAAAAAGGCTACAAATTGATAATCAACCAACAAATTTATTAAGATTCCATTTCATGGTATTCACTTTCCTTCAACCCAAACAAAACATTATATGTCCTCACAAGGAATTGTTTTCTGTTAATGAGCCATATGTTCGTGATTCTATTTATATAGAAGAGAGCGTGTAAGATTAGATTTTAACATAATTAAGTTGAAGATGTATGAGTATTGAGAGTAGAAAAACAAAAATAGCCGAGTATGTGCCAAACCTTAAAAAAAAAAATAGATCATTAATTGTTCTTAATTTGACTGTGATGAAGTCATGCCAACTTATGAGCAGGCTTGAGCTCAACTCAATAAATAACATAGAGCTAAGCTCAGTGCAAATAAGCCAAGCTTGTGCCAATCCTAACTCCGCCAGTTAACTCGTGATCCAGCAAGTTTAGAAATGCTAATATAAAAAAATGCCAATAATAATGAGAATACAAGAGTTTCAGTGCAAAGAAGTAAAAAAAATTAAAATTTATCTCAATTCTTTGTATTAAGCAATTTAATATTATTTTTCATTCACTTTATCATTTGATTACAAAAAAATACTTGAACCAAGATCATTTTTCACTTTTCATAATAAATGAAATGGCTCAAACCTGTAGAATTGAACAAGCTTGAAATAACTTAACAAATCAAGCTCGAGATCAAACCAAGGGTGGCTCCAATTCAACACGACATGTTTACAACTTATTCTTAATCAAGTAGGATGTTAGTTCTCAAGGTATATTGAAGAAATAAATTTTGCGGTACACAAGTTGTCATGGAAAGAAAAAAAAAGAAGATAGTGGGTAATGTGTTGTAAGGCACAACTCTAATTGGAGTTGCTACTTTCATCATTTGTGTTGAAGCACTATGACAGGAGGAAACAGAAAAGGCTTAAATTCATAAATGCAATTCTAGTTCCAAAACAAAGGGACCACACGTCGAGGATAAACTATGATCATGTCAATTGAACTCATGTTGCACGAGTTTTTTGTTTACAGATGAAGCATTTAGAGTATGGAGACGAATACTTCAATGGTATAATACAAATGCGCAAAATATGTGATTCAATGGTCTTTTATCGGTGTTAAGTTCATATATCATCCAAGATTCGTGTAAGCGAGCAATGCACCTCCAGTTGGAGCTTTGGAAGCTTAGAGAGTTTTATTTAAGAACCAATACAAATTGGTATACTTTTAACTCAAGGGGGAGAATTATTAGGATATTTTCACAATAATATCATCAAGCAAAAAAATTCAAATTAGATAGCTTTGTGATAACTAAAAAATCATCCATTATTATTATATAAAAACATGTTAAGAATTATGACCATCTTTAAATCAAAATTTTTAAGTGAGTTTTCTTCAAATTTTCAACTACTTAAACTTCTATAAATGAAAGGAAGAGAAGAGTTGAATTGTACTCAAGGGCCAAAAAAATTGAAAAAAGAAAAAAAGAGAGAAATCTTGAGTGGTGACTTCTTTGAAGAGCACCGGGTAAAGTTAATCTATCAAGGCTCCGATCTATATCCTTATGCTATTCAAATATTTTCACAAGGAATTTAAAACTATTCTTATTTATATAGCTTGATAGATTTAAGGACTTCTCTTTGTACTGGTGTACTTGGTGCGCAGAAATTCATTTGGCTTTAGAGATTTGGGCCTTCACTTTGTATCAAGAATGGGTGTACGTGAGGAAAAGTATTTCCAGTTACCTGGTTTGTTTATTCACCAATTTGATTTGATGATATTGAATTGAAAAATATATCTTTCATCTCCCAGGAATGTAGATCACTATTTTAGTAGAATCATATACATATCGGGATCTTCTCGTTGTGCATGGTCTCTTCATTAATTATTTCGTAACAAGTAGATTTTTCCCAACAAAAATGTTGTAACAATAACTATTTTGCCATTTTATATGTCATAAAGTCAGCATTTTGTGTGTGTGTGTGTGTGTGTGTGTGTGTGTGTGTGTGTTGGAATTCAAAGATGGCACGCCAATAACAAATTTTATATTACAAACGCTGCATGTCAATAACAAGTTTACAAGGCATTGAAATCAACTATACCGAGTAGAAGTAAAAGAATAGACATCGCCTCTTCAACACTCTCCACCCATACCTCTTTTCTACAAAGAACAACGCCACAATTAAACAAAAAAGCACCTCAATAAGTACCATTATCTCCTCAATTGTTTTTTGTCCTTTTCCTACTATCAAAACCCTTATCTTTGTGACACCTCACGAGTATCATCCTTCACTTTTATAAGAACTCCCATTGAACCACTTGACGTACCATCTCAACCAACAATAGGGGTGTCAAATCAAGTTCAAGGTCCTAGGTTTGGGTCCAGCACAAAACTATTTGACCTAAACCCGGTTTACAAACATATGCTTAACATTTATTCGGGTCAATTTCGGGTGAGAGTAGAGTTATTTGAGTCAAATTTAAGTTGTCGGATCAAATTCGCTCAAAATCGAGTTGGCGTGCAACCACACCGAACCTGAAAAAATCATGTGCTAGGATTCTTAACCTAAGCCCAACCAAAAATTAATTTTCAACTCAAACTAAAATTTTTCGAGTCAAGTTGAGGTGTTGGGCAATTTTTTATAACCCTAACCCTCCCCTCCCCTCCCCTCCCCTCCCCTCATTTGCTCGTGTTACATTGTTGACATATCCTTTCTCCTTGTTAACCCTTTAACTACTCATTTCACCCTCGTTAATCTCAAACAAATAAAAATGCAACTACCCCATCCAAGCCATTCTGCCTTCAAAGCTTAGGCATCAGGAAAAGCAAGTGCTTAAATATTTTGTGATTGATGGATTTCTCTAAATTTAAGGATGGCAAAAAAAGTTGTGGGCACTTTTTTTATAGTAAAAATAGAAGTATTAAGCATATGAATATTTAGTTTTTATATTAAATTGGAGAATGAAAAGCTTATTTAGGGTTTAGGTTGATGTTTCACATAACTGGCAATCTGCCATCTTCATTTTTACTATAGGTCTATAACACATTTTGGTTTCAGATAAATATCTTTCTTTCTAATTGAGCAACTTCAACATCACTTATTTTAATTTGATTAGTTTTTTTCCCCCTTTTTTATGTCAAACTTAACAAGGTTAATATATTGCGATTGCCAAAGTGACTCTGTTTCTCCATCATAACCTATTACAATCATATCATTAACATCTAAGATAAGAATTGCCATTTCCCCTTCAATTAAGAGTTTCATGAATGGTTTATGGTCTCTTTGATTTTTTCTATAATGCGCTCCACTTGTAAATTTTGTGAATCTTTTAAACCATGGCCAAATAGATTGCTTTAATACATATAGTGCCTTTTTTAGTTTACAGAATTGCTCCTTTTTAAAAAGGAGCTATTGAATCCTAATAAAGAATGCCTAAAAATGTCTTTCACATCACCATATAAAAATGCATTATTTACGTCATTTTGTTCCGTGAGTCATCCAAAGTACTCGACCACAGAAAAAAGTATACAAATTACATTCATTTTTGCAACTATAGCAAATATTATTTGATAACCTATTCTATATGATTGAGCGTATTATTTTTCTAGTAACCTAAGCTCTCATCAGCTTTATATTTTAATGTAAAAACCACCTTACACACTACAACCCATTTATATTTAGGTAACAGCTATTTCCCAAATGTAATTTTTTTCTAGAACATTCATCTCTTCTCGAACAGCTTTTCTCTAATTCTTGTTCCTTAATACCTCAAACAGGGCTTGTGAAATGTAAATGGTATTAATAACTAGTAAAGAAGGCTTGATAGGTAGGAATTACGCTTTTCAAAGGGATGTGTATTCAGTTATGGGGAATAGAAAATGTTTAGCGTCTTTTTATATGATAATAGGCTAATCAAAATCATTGTTAAGAAGTTATCGGATACTGATTTCAAGTGCAGAACTTGCATGTGAGTTTAGATGGGTTTTGTCCTTATATAGCCCAAAAATGGTTTACTAAATGAAGTATTAACCTTAGGGGATTAAGTTGATCTATTTCATTTATATTTGTTAATGAACAACCAATATAAAAATATCACGTTCATCAAACTTATATCATATGTGACTGTCTCCCCAAAAGAAAAGGCTGACCAAAGAAGGGCTATTTTTCATCAACCGCAAATTTTAAGATTTCTTTTCATTTTTTTTTAGGGTTTGTGTGTGTGTATGTTGTTATTGGGGGGAGGTGTTGTTTTTCATCAATTGCGGCAAATTTTAAGTTTTTCCTTTTCATTTTTTTTGAGGGGTTGAGGGTTTGATAAGTATATTTATACCCCTTTTAAGAGTCTATATCCTAATAAAATGCAAATCAAATGCTCTAGGGTCAAACTTAACCTGTTGCTTACAAATGTGTACATAAAACAACCATATATTTTTGAAAAAAAAAATTAATTGCAATCTCATAGAAAAATATTCAGTGAGGTAATTTGCAAAATTTGAAATCATAATATATAGAAGTCATTCTATTAATCAAACAAGTGAGAATTAAGATAACCTTCACCTAATGAACGATTGTTATAATCATTGTTGTACCCAGATATAACTCCTCTTTTTATCTAGCTTGCCCAATGTCAACTTCCATGTGGTAAATCCTAAAAACATAATAATAAGTTGAGAATGTCAACTTCCAATTTTGATCATGGGTTACTTTATGAATATATAAAGATATTTACAACAAAATAAAAGGCTTGTAGGATATTGTTGGGGTAAGTGAAGGGAAAATAATGGCATTCTCGTCGTACAACTGTGGTTAAGAAGTCATCAATTACTTTGAACTTTCAATTGCTAGGACGAGGCTTTTAAGATATTGGCATAATTTGTGATGTGGTTAGTGGCACTCTATATTTATTAACAAAAAATTGGAGAAACTATTTGAAGCATTATAGACACAGATTACGGGTTTAGTCGTTTCGAGCTAAAGACAACAACCCATATGATTTTACTAAAGAGCTAATAAGATTAATTACTTATATATTTCTTCTAAGTTGAATCCAAAAGTCTTTATAAATGAGTGTCCTTTCGATTGACATCCTTTTTTCCCATAACAGCTTGGATGCCCTTCATAAGTTTTCATTTTTTTTAATATCCATTCTTTAAAAAGTTCAATGGCTATCAATCCTCTACCTTGAGTTTTTGTGATTACTATAGTTGACCCTTCTGTTTCGGGTGTCAAACATTATAGTACTTCTTTCTTCAATTTGTATAAGGGAAGCCACATGAAGAGAAGGTATGTTTATTTGCCCAAGATTTAGATATGAACTTGATTAAATTCTTAATTGAGATGCAAAACTCAAAGATAAGGGTGCAAATTAGGTTTGCGGATAGGATTATGATCTGGCTTGAAAAACTAACTGGCCCAAAATATTAAATGGATCAAAAGTCCATATTGAATCCGATCTGCCCCCACCATGCTAACCCAAACCTGACACATATAGCTCATTTAACATAAAGCATAATAGCTATACAAAACAAATTCGAATCAATTTTGAGTAAATTTGGAGTCAATTTTGAATAGCAGATTGATTTTGATTCCATTTCAAGTTAGTGGGTCAACCCAAATCCGACTGAAAAAAATCAAATCAGTTCAAATTTCTAACTCAAATATGATCCGAAAAGTATTTTGGTCAACTCAATCCCTGATTTTTCAAATGACTCAGCGTGTTGGGTCAATTTTTGACACCCATTTCAAAGATCGTTTCCCTTTTTCCATAACATTTTAGAAACATAATATCATCACTACAGTTCATTTTGAGATTTTGATAAAAATTCAAACCAAAAATCTGCATTACATTAAAAAATTCAATAACCTATAAGTTACCTTGTTTAGAGGTTAATAGATGTATCTTAATCTCATTTGTGATGGCAACATACAAAATTTTGAGTATGTCACTCTCATAGCTTCCCACAATTCATTTATTATTGCAGGAACATACAAGGTCCACCAACATTAGGCATAATAGAGTTCCATGGTCATGACATGATAATAAAGCCTCCTTTAATAAGAAGTATGGATTTTGGGTCTTCAGGATCAAAATGATCAATAAGGTTAGTTACCATTTTCCTCTTAGGAAATTTTCATAATATGACATCACTTTGGATAATTTTCTACATTCAAATGATATGAGATTTGTGAATCCTAGAGTTCTCCTTCAATAGGATTGCTCAAATTCTCATCATTTATGATAGTTAACACTTTTATGGAAAAATCAAAAACTCAGAAAGATGAAAATACTAAGAGAAGGGGAAATT
This sequence comes from Phalaenopsis aphrodite, assembly GCA_003013225.1. Taxonomy (NCBI): domain Eukaryota; kingdom Viridiplantae; phylum Streptophyta; class Magnoliopsida; order Asparagales; family Orchidaceae; genus Phalaenopsis; species Phalaenopsis aphrodite. Next base: position 430,444 of record NEWO01000258.1, on the reverse strand, counting down.
AGGATAAATAGGTCAAAACATTGGAATCCCAACCTAGTGTCTTAATACCATGTAGAAAATAGGATTGTGGATAAGTTTTTCTTAATTTATCATACATTCAAGGAGTAGTTATATATAGAGCTACCTAGATGCCTTTAGAAAGAGTAATAATTACAATTAAAAAAATCTCCTAAGGCTTGTTGAATATGTGCCTTCAGATTTCCAGCTTTTTCCTATTGTCATGGATTCATGTACCTCTTGCTTTCCTATCCTAATGTTTACCAATCATAGCTTGCATATCTTCCATCTCTAACGAGCAATAAACTATAAAATCTTCTATAAGTTATTCCTATAGTTGTCCATCCCCACTTCTTCCTAATCCTACACTCTCCAATAAGTTGTCTTTGAGCATACAATATTCTAAATATACACTAAACCAATAGAAAGCAACAGAGAACTAAATTGTTATATAGGGACCTTCATAGGCCTGCTTTAAACCACTAAAACTGAGAACTAAAACTCTGAAAGCAATAATTAAGTAAAAAAAATGCCGACTTCTATTAGACATAGACAAAACAGTGCATGTCGTATGGATGCAATTTTAAACACAAGACATTTCAAGCACTTTGTGAATCTGGGCTTCACAAATCTTTTATAACTTCTATTGATTAGTTACAACATCCAGACAAATATTGCTTTTTTTTTCATGTGTGTGTGTTTTCACTTTTCCACAATAAAATTTACAAGAAACCCAGAAAAACTTCATACAATAATTACCAGAAATAACCATCCTTTCATTTTAGGAATTATAAATTACTGAAACTAACCTATTACAATTCATAAAAAAATTGCTAACAGCGTGATAAAAGGAACACAGAGACAGAGAAACTGAACAAATAGCTTGGCACTTCCAATGTAAAAAGTTTTTGGCACCAGGCAGTGAGGAAATCGGAGTTTTTTTTTTTTTTTTAACATAGTGCAAAAGTTATTAAAAAAATTGTAAATAAAAATTATTCCAAATATTACCTCTCTGTGCTTGTGAATCTCTTCATCCTCTTCCTTATCACGAGCTCTTCCTAAATCATTTATCTCCCTCTTAAAATCCATTTCTAGCTCTTCCAAGGTTTGTGGATAATTTGAGATGTCAGATTTGTGCTCATAGAGGGAATCAATTTCAGACTTTCCCACATCCCAACCACTACGCTTATGCAAACCACTGTTAACGTTTTGTTCATCATATGAACTGAAGGAATTACCACCATAACCAGTAGAGCGCATTGGAGATTTGGTAGAGGCAGGATGACTTTTGGCTCCATCATTAGTGTAAGCTTCGTGAAATGAAGAACAGGGTAAGAAAAACCACACTTTAATTCCAGATGTCTAACTTATAGTGATGATTTAAATAGACTATCCTACACAAGCAATAATGCTATATGGAATACTGAAATAGCCATCCAACCATATACATCTGGAAATGTTTCAATACATTTTATCCCAGATGAACCGTCTGTCGAGAACCATGTAAGAAATCATTTCATTAACTGACAGCTTAAACTTACCTCTTCCTGCAAACAAACACAATTAAAACTTTCTTTCATTTGGACAAGGTAAATCATGCGATAGTACATTTCCTGTTGAAGTTGAACAGTATAAGGCCCTACCTTGTGAAGAACCTCTTGACAACTTTAACAGATCTTCCCGTACATTATCTTCATATCCCTTGCTATGCACATGAATGGAATTTCCTATATTTGAACGGGACTTCTGGGACTCAGAGCGTCTTAATTGAGAACCTACAGGACTTTTATCACGTGATCTGGACCTTGCCCTTTCTGATTTAGTGTCAGATCTACTAGGAGGACTCTTGTTTTTGTCTTTCTCCTGAATTATTTTGCGCACAGCATCTAAACCTTTAGAGAGTATTAATCTGTCTTTCCCACTAACAAATAGAAATTTCTCATCCATTTTTATTTTGCAGCCAACATCTTTCTCAATTTGACTTATCACCTTGTCAGAAAAAAGGGCTCTCACATTCTTGTCTCTTGCAGGTACCCTTTCAAATAAGTCTGCAGACTTGCGATTAGCTCCAAGTGTGGAAGGGCAGCCCTGTAAGAAATGGATGACAAAAGTTCGGAAGGTGGAAAATAGTCGATCCTTCAAAAAAATAAAAAAAAAATCGGAAAACAAAATGGTTTCAACAATA
>NEWO01000258.1:390691-410399 GCA_003013225.1 Phalaenopsis aphrodite | reverse complement strand
TCTTAGATGGTTTGGTCATATTAAACGTCGACCATTAGATGATCCGATTAGGAGAGTAGATGCTTTAGATTCGACTTGTGTTAAGAAAGGCAGAGGTAGACCTAAGAAGACTTGAACTTATTGTATTAAAAATGATCTTAATTTACTAGAACTTGATGAAAATATGACACTAAATAGAACGCAATGGAGAAAAAAGATTCAAGTAGCCGACCCCACGTAGTGGGATTAAGGTTTTGTTGTTGTTGTTGTTGTTGTTACATATTCACCATCTAAACTTCCATATTTACATGTACGCGACACAATTTTTATGGAATTTACATGCCTAATATCTAAACTTTGACGATCTTCTTGTACGTCATTCATACATGTCCAAAACTTACATTTCTTGTGTGCAAAACAACATAGGCTTCGGAGACGTCGAGGTTGATGCACCGTCGAAGTGGAGGGTATTTTTTACTTAAAAAATGAATGACTTTGTGAAGAAAAATGCTAAAAATAAAATAAATATACCCCCTGTGTTCAGTAAATAAAGGAGAATAATGTAAACTAAAAATTAAAAATATTTGTTTTAGTTTATTAAATGGATTAACTATGAAAATTCTTATTTTTGAACTAAAATATTTCCAGAAAATAAAATAAAATAAAATAAAAAATTTACAAACTTTTCTCTGGTATTTTAATTAACCAATGAGTAGCGATTCAACAAAATATTTTAAAGTTATTTAGATTGAATTAAAGGAATTATGAAGTTAAAAAACCCCAAGGGCAAAGTGGTGATTATGGAATTTTGAACCCCATCTAAATTTTAGATCAAAGCAAAGGGTGAAAGAGTAATATTGATCATAATTGACTCTCTAAAATAACTGAAACACAAAGGGTTAAAGGATAGAAAATAACTCATGGTATTTTCTAAAAAAATGATAAAAGTGTTATTTCTCCAAATAAAAGATGATTATGAAAGATTCTCAAGTGAGGAGCTTAATCTAGAAGATAATAATAAACTAATTTGAAGCTCTGAATCAATTGTTAAGCATGATACAATCATTTAATAAGGATTAATATCACATAACTTAAATTACAAATCTATCCTTAATGATCTACGAGCTTGATAATAAGCTAAGATTAATCTGAAACTATTTAAAGGGATTAGAAAAGAAAGACATAATTTTTCATAAACACTATAGGCTCAAGCTCAATCAACAGAGAGTAAATTGCCTTAAGTAATTAAACTCACTCTTGGGATGATCACCCATTCAAACTCCGAAAGCCTACTTATGTGTTAATTAAGATATACTAAGCATAACTTAAAAGACATTAAAATTCGGATGGTGTAATTGGCAGTCTAGCAAAATGAAAATGAACTTAAAATGATCTAGAAGATTCCAAGTTTGTCTAGAGCTCTTCTCTGAACATCCTTGAGAGATTTCACATATTTTTTTAGAACATTTGGGTCTCCTATGATTTCCTGAAGAAAATCATCCTAAAAGCACAAACGGTCATTAAAAAAATCAAACAAATCCCTAAGGACCCACCGATTTATGGTTCGGGACCCAATAATTCACACAAATCAATTAAAATACAATAAACTACTTATCCTACATTAATAACCCAATGCTCAAGAATTTAAGTCTTTTATAATGCATTTAAATCCTTGTGAGCAACTAGGGATATTTGTTTTTTTTCCATATGTGGATCATCAAGCTTATGTAAGTTTAAGGTCTAGGTGGCTAGAGCAATGATAATAATGCTAATGTGTTTTGAAACGAGGTATATAATGAGGGATTTTAGAATAGTATCTCTTGCCTCCAGGACCTTTAATAAAATGAGAGGATTATGACCGATGATACTATTCTACGACTCTTGAGAAGATGATTGCTCCAGATACTCTTATGTTGTCTGTAACTTAACTCGATTAAATTGATTAACATGTGGACTACACCTCTTTATAAAATATTTTAAACGAAAGTCTCTTTTGCATGATAAAATTGTGTATGTACGAAAGTTAAATTCAAATGAAAATTTGAAAAGATCCATGATTAATCACTTGAATCGATGTTAGAACTGCCCTCTGTAGATGATCGAGTTGGTAGCTCTTACTTAAGGCCGAGAAGCACATAGTCTAGCTTCGAGCCCCCACCTTTACCCATGTCTTACACCCAGTTCTGGTTTTCAATATGTGAATACGGCTTTTCTTTTTACTCAGGTTTTGCTATGACTCAGTTTCTGACTTTTCTGTATTTGATGCTTTCGTTTACTCTCTTCAATTTATTTAATTCCTGCAAATATATTCTGTTTTATGATGCTAAACATGCAGCGGGAGTAGCGAGAAGATGACAGGTACGTATTTATATTTTATGCACTGCAATTTTATTTATTTACTTTACATCATATTTTTTACCTGCATTTATTTACATTGCTTGCAAAACTTTTTAAAACTTAAAATTATTAAATTATTTTCAAAATTAAACAACATTTTCAAAATACAACAACAAAATAAAAACTTCATAATATGTTCTTTTGAATTTACGGGAGTCTCTCGGATGAGGTAAACTATGGTTGCTAACCGATCTCCCCAGTTTAAATGAGCTTAACATCTCATTTAGGCAAATTAAATTTAAAAGAAAATAGTGGTACCAGAATGAGGGAACTGTGGAATCCTAACCGGTGTTGCTCAAATCAGCTTTAACCTCACCCCCATAACACTTGAACAACAAAACTTGATGTGAAAACCGTAAATCCTTTTGAAGCTTAGATCTTAGGAAAACCACTTCAACGAGGAGCCCGAAACTAATACCGTGGGCTGCAATATGAAGATTACTAGAAGAACAACTTTGGGAGAGCAATCAGATCTATAATAACATAAATTCCTTAGCTTAAAAACCAAGTCATAGGGTTTCGAGGTAGTCCGTCTAATATGGTGTAAATCCTCAACTCATCTTTTAGACTTTTGCACAATCACGTTGTGCTACTTAAGCCCTAACTCGACTTAGGCTTCGACATTGTCATTCGTTATGACATAAACACCCTCCTATCTTTCATGTTATTTGTATGACTATGTCATGCAAGTGTAAGCCATGAGTAAATAAAACTAGCAAGATGAAACATCAAATAACATCTTTTCAAAGTTAAAGCCAAACAAATATGATAGCTCACCGAGGTTTCTCTCGGATCAGTGACATCTCCTACCTTTCATTCCTTTGGATTTTTGAAAATAATTGTTTCACTTTTGATCCATTGCCTTTTGAATTTTCTATGTCCAATCTTGAAAACTTAAACTTAGAGAATCTTGAATGTAAAACTACTGATCTAAATCGAGAGTATTCTTAAGCGGTTTCGGTCGCTTAAGATGTAATTAACTATAGGAGATTGCCACTTTAGGAAAATTTGGAACTTAGGTTAATATAAACCTATTTAGTCTTCTATATTAAATAGAAAAATTTGTCGGTCATCGTGAACAGTTTCGTAGACCAGAACTGATGTCATAGACTCTATAGTTTATTTAATCAAGTCTCACTATTAAATAATGTGTTCATTGCTTGGAATAGATGTATCGCTTGCAGTGTTATGCTTGTTTATTTAAAGTATTAAATGTATGAGACGGGTTCGGTCTCGTAATTTTTTTAAAATTAAAATGCTATTTTCAAAATTATATATATATACACACACACACACACACATACATATATATATATTAAATTAAATCATATTTTCAAAACTATCAACACCATGTTTGGTGATTGACACAAGACTCTAAGGGAGTCGTCTAAAGCTGTGGTATAAAGAATCAGAGACCTTCCCAAAATTTGGGCTACTAAAATAGAAGGTGTCGTTAAAGATTGTTTGATGCTTTCAAACACGTGTTGGGATTTGTCATCCCACATGAATTTGACATCCTTTCTAGTTAAGGCGGTGAGAGTTTAACACCTACCTGACAAGTTAGAAATGAAACATCTTATATATGCCAACTTGCTTAAGAAGGACCGTAGTTGGGTCTAATTCCTTAGGCATATCTGAGATTGCTTCAATCTTAAGTGGGTTAATTTCAATCCCACAATGAAGAACAACAAATCCCAATAACTTCCCGAGGTGACACCAAAGACGCATTTTAAAGGATTCATTTTAAGATTAAATTGTCACAATCGTTAGAAGAAGATTGTCAAATCATACACATGATTATCCTTTTGTCTGCTTTTAACGACTGAGTCGTCCACATAAAACTCAACCTGGTTGTGGATGAGTTTATCAAAGATCCATGTCATAGCGTGCTGGTATGTTGCCCCAACATTCTTAAGTCTAAAGGGAATTACATTATAGCAGTAAATTCTGATGGGTGTTCAAAAGGCTATGTTTGGTTCATCTTCTGGAGACATTTTAATTTGATCGTAGCTTGATGATCCATCCATGAATGAGAAGTAGTCAACAGAGTAGTGCAAATACATAGGGAGATAGGTTTTGATGGAGGTAACTTGGAGGTTTCTATGGTGACAGACAGAAACACTTACCTAGTTAAACCAAACTTTTTTATGCACTCGAAAAGAGAGGGTAAATAAGAGTAATTCTTTATATTTGTTACTAATTAAAATCTATAGTCTAAGTGTTCCATTCCTACACAAACTACTTACTTCATTGCAAGGGGAGGGTATTTTTCTTAACTTGATCTTTCTCAACTTATTTAACTTCGATAAAATTAACTTTAGAGTAAATCTATAATTTTAGTGATAATTACATAGAATATACAAGAATGATTTAAATCAACTATACTTCCATGTTAAGACTCATTATAGCAGGATGTTACTTTTCTTAAGTCTTTAAAATAATAGCTTTCCCTGTATGATCAATACTTATGACTCAAAAATAAGAAACTACTTGAACGATGTGTATACTTGCGTAAAATATCTAGTGTGTAGTGCTAAATTGTGGAAAAACGCAAGTTATAATATTTATAATACATATTTTAGAGTTAAAATATTTTATCCAAAAATAATAGGTATATGATACATTAGGTCAGTAAACTATGCACAATGGAAAAACCATCACTTCAATGAATAAAAACCTATTCTAAAAGCATCCAAACATCTGACACATCCCACTAATTTATCACAAGAGAATGATATAAAGGAACTACTCACAGTGCATGAAGAAAACACTACATTTCATCATCTTATAATAAAGCAAATTCATTGGAAAAGGAGTTCACAAATAATACAAGATCATGTAAAATGAAACATTTAACTTTCTCCCTAAGAAAAGAGGTAAAAACTCCTCCCCAAGTGATCTCTAAATGCTCCTTACACTGCTGACAATATTCCCTAATAGAATTCTCTCAAATCCCTCTCTAATCTCTCTAAGAAAATAAAAAAAGTAAAACCTAATTCTAAAATCTCGACTTCTACCCTCCTTGGCTTCCTCCCAGTCTTTCAAATGATTGAGAGACCTTCTTTGAACTACCTCAATCGCCTCTTAACTCTCAAATTCGTGCTCAATTAACTGCAGAAACTGCCTCGGCAGTTTTGGCACCTAGGCGCCAATGTCACTGTCAGCTAGGTGAAAATTGGCGCCTAGGTGCCACAGGTTGATGTCGAGGCCCCAAGTTAGAGCGCCTCAGCGCCCAAGTCTGGCGCTAGGCGCCGGTGTACTGTAACATTTTTATTCCCTTAGTGCTCCATTTTGCATGCATTTTGCTTTGTTTCAGCCCCAATCTTCCTACTTGTTATTTCTCCAAGAAAAATATAAAAAATATATTTATTTAAAGTGCAATTTCATCAAAAACAAGTGTTAAATGTATGGGAAATTGAGCATGCTACAGGACTTGTCAAATTTCACCACAGAACCACCACAATATCACTTAAATAACACTATAATAACACCACAATAACTGCACAAAAACACATTAATAAAAACACAATAATACAACAATAACAACATATAATTTGAACTAACACCAATCGAGTATACATCCACACCCGCCGTAATACCACTCAAATAATACCACAATAACACCTTAGTAATACCTCAATAACACCACAGTAATGTTGCAATAACACCATAAAACACTGAAACAACGCTAATAAAATACCACAACAGATCAGTTGTAATACCACTCGAATAATACCTCAATAACACCATAAAAATACAAAAATAACAACATAATAACCCCATAATAATTTTAGAACAACAACTCAATAACACCACAATAATACGACAATAACACCATAATAAAACTGAAATAATGCAAGTTGAGAATACCATAACATTTGCACAATAACACAATAATAACGTCAGTTGAGCATACCACCACAGATCGACCGTAAGACAACTCAAATAATACCACAATCACACATCAACATCACCACAATAATTTCTCAATAATACCATAATATAACCATAATAACACCGACCGAGAAAACCGCCACAGAGCCGACACAATACCGCTCAAATAATACAAGAATAACACCTCAATAATATCATAATAACCATATAATCACCAGCCGATAATACCACCATAGCGCCGCCACAATAATACTCAATAACATCACAATAATGCATCAATAACACAACAATAATAACACAATAATGTTGTAATAATACGTCGAGAATGACAACATAAAGCGCCACAATACCACTCAAATAACATCTCAATAATACCACAACAATACAATAATAACACCAAAATAACATCACAATAAATACACAATAACTACTCAATAACATTATAATAACATAACAATAACATTATAATAAAACTGAAATAACACTAGTCAATAATAAGACCACTCAAATAACCCCACAGTAAAACATCAATAACACCATAATAAAACTAAAACAACACTAGTCGAATATCGCCACAGAGTCGCCAAAATACCACTCAAATAATAATGCGGGTGGATTTAGTGTGTTAATTTTGTAAATATTTTTCAATATTACAAAATACACATGACCGATACAATAGTAAATATGCAATTTAATCCAAGCAAAAATAACTTTAGTGAAAATAGTTTTATCCTTTAAAAAAACCTTTAAAATGCGAAACCCTCTAAAAATAACACAAACATATATATCGCTCAAGTAATAAAGAGCTCTAATAGAATCCGAGATATCGATCCCACAGGGAAGTTGGAAATGCTCATAAGTAAATTCTTAAGATTATAATGTAAACTACAATTTAAACTACAAAAGTGAAGTATGAAATTCGAATCTAAAGTAAATGAGTGAATGCTAAATAAAATGCAGTTAAAAGACTAAGTTAATTAAACTAATGACTAAACTTTCAAAAGTAAAATTTACAAAAACTAAAGAAAGTTTTTGTGGTGAAGAGTTCAAATTTAAAAAAAAATTCTTCCCCTTTACAATGAGTATGGTTTATGAAAAAATTAAAATCATTTGAATATATATATATATATATAAACTGTTTTATGCCAAATAGGAACAATTCTATTCTTCACCCTCTTCCAAGTGCATAAAGAACATTGACTAATCCAGAGTTTGGTCCCTAATTCCTTGGTTAGGCTGGGAGGATACCGACTGCCACTCCAAAGCTCCCACTACTCCCTCACCTGAGGGCTAAAAAAATCGCACTAGTTTCCGATCAACTGGAACAAATTGAGGATTTTAATCTGACACCTTAAAATCTCCAATTCTGCATCCAACAAAGTATATTTCCCTATTTATTTGCACTCAGCCCCATGGATGACATCCTCTCTCATGAAATTAAATGTGATTCTCCCCATGTTGTAGAAATCATAGCCCTTTCGAAACATATGTTTCTCAACATATTTTAACATTTCAATTGCCCAGATCAAAAAGAAAATGAAGATNTATATATATATATATATATATATATATATATATATATATATATATATATATATATATATATATATATATATATATATATATAAACTGTTTTATGCCAAATAAGAACAATTCTATTCTTCACCCTCTTCCAAGTGCATAAAGAACATTGACTAATCCAGAGTTTGGTCCCTAATTCCTTGGTTAGGCTCGGAGGATACCGACTGCCACTCCAAAGCTCCCACTACTCCCTCACCTGAGGGCTAAAAATATCGCACTAGTTTTCGATCAACTGGAACAAATTGAGGATTTTAATCTGACACCTTAAAATCTCCAATCCTGCATCCAACAAAGTATATTTCTTTATTTATTTGCACTCAGCCCCATGGATGACATCCTCTCTCATGAAATTAAATGTGATTCTCCCCATGTTGTAGAAATCATAACCCTTTCGAAACATATGTTTCTCAACATATTTTAACATTTCAATTGCCCAGATCAAAAAGAAAATGAAGATCGGAGTTCAAATCATCACAAATTATTGATATTTAAAACCGTATAAAACAAAATCAATTTTTCACAAAATCATATCTCAATGTAGGAAAAATGATAAAGAAGACTACTTAGAATTCATGAGAATGAAACAACAAAACACGTATTTCATATATAAAAATAATTTTACAAAACAAAGAAATAAAAGAGCACAACTTATCTTACAATCCTTTCCAAGTAAATCCTTAGAAGTTCTCTTCAAACATTTTTCCCTCTTTACAAGCACTCTCAATTCTCTCTTAGAAGTGTAATAAAGAAGAAATCTCTCACATTCCCTCTCCTCTTACAATCATTGAAGAAAATCTTCAAGCTCTTGACTTTCTCTCTCTTTCTCTATCTCTCGCCACTCTCTTTCTTCAGCCCCCTTTCACGCACACTCTCTCTCTTTTATTAGAAGCTGCATCCCTCAAAAAAGAAATCAAAATTCCTTCCAAAATTCTTTCCAAAAGTTATCTCTTTTGAATTCAAAAGGTATGTATATTGATCCAAGAGACATATCCCTTCATAAAAGAACCTTCCAAAGTGTTTAGATGCATTGAATCACTCCATGAGGCGTTTACAACAAGTGTCACTTTCGAAATTTGTGTAAAATTTGTCCTGAACCACCTTAATCCACAAAAAATTCGTCTCTGGCGCTTCAGGCTTTGGTTCTGGTGCTTCATGCGCCAACTTGCTTAAGACCGCAATGTTATGGGTTTTGGCACTTCATGCGCCAAATCCGACGCTTCAGGCGCCAGCTCTCTGTCATATGGCGCTTCATGCGCCAACTCTTTGTAAAGTGGCACTTCATGAGCCAAAATCCCAAAATTCGCTGTTTTGGCTCCAAATTTCGTCATTTTTGCTACTTTTGCTTCAAATGCCTAAAATTTATATATCTGCAAGAAAAATATGAAAATGTCACTATTTAAAGTGCAACATCACAAAAAATAAACATAAAATGTATACTTAAAATAACATATTATTTTGGTGTATCAAATATCACTAAAATAACACCTCAATAACATCACAATAATTCCACACTAATATCAGAATAACACCAGTCGAGAATACCACCGTAGAGCCGCCACAATACCACTCAAATAACACCACAATAACACCTCAATAACACTATAATAATACCACAAGAATACCTTAATAACACCATAATAACACCAACGAGAATACCATTATAGAGTCACAACAATACCTTTCAAATAATATAAATTCTATACCACAACAATACCGCAATAATATTGCAATACTACCATAACAATTCCAGTTCAGAATACCACCATAGAGTTGTTGTAATATCATTCAAATAACACCGCAATAACACCACAATAATACAAAAAGAAGCATCATAATAGCATGAAAAAGCTCAAAATAAAATCCAGCATGAAATCAACATAAACCTCAAAAAAACAACAGTTAACTACCACCACAATAAAACAACAATAACACAACACGAACACTAATCGACTAACACTCTAATAACGCCACAATATCACTCCAATAATGCCATAATTACACTCAAATATGAATAAAATACAAGCTCAATCTCACATCAATACAACTACAATACAAATTCATTAACACCACACATTACTAAAATAACACCAGAATAATGAGATAGTACTACCAAAATAAGATCACAACAAAAAAAATTCACCATTAACATTAAATCCCGCTTAAAAAAACACCACTACAAGAATAACTTTACTTCCATAAAATCATCACAAAATACACTAGAAAAATAAACATAATATCATTGATCCAGATTACAAAAGAAATCAATCGACATTTCAAACACAACTAAACTCACCTTAATTTCAAACATCTCGTCATTTTTTTTCAGATTTCATCATCAATATTTCTCGTCCTGCAAGAGAGACAGAGACTGTGTTAGCCATTCATCAGGTGTTCGATAGTGCGAGAGATATCAATTGAACCAAATCATAGCTACCAAAATCGTATGTGAATAATGCTCTTGAAATCCTACCCGATGACGATAAAAAAAAAATGAAGAATGGCTCAGCACAATGGTTTTATTTTTGAAGAAATACCAGATCATATATTAAAATATAGAGCTTTTTCATATTTGGTCTGCCGGTTACAAGCGTCAAACCCTAAACTCTGAACACTAAACCCTAAAATTCACAAATTCAGCTAGATTCGCCGCCCGTCTTTTGTTGGTCGATTTACTCCCGGCCCTAGCTCTGCTCCTCAAAGAGTGCTTGGCTGCATTCACACTCGCACATAATTTGAGAAGTAAGGTTTCTTGCAGCGCAGCTTTCGCAATGGACGTGGACTCTGAGTTGAATCGTAGTAAACCTGTTGAGGTTGACATGGAAGAATCGGGGGCAAGAGAGGTACATGCTCTTTTTTTTGGGTCCTCCTCTTCACTTGAATGCTCTCGTAATCGCTGATTCTGTACTGTTTTGTTTTCTCAAACTCAAAGGGCAAAGAAACGGAATTATCGGATTCTATGGAGAAGATGAATATATCCGAGCCTCTGGAGTCTTCTTCATCTGGTATTAACTTCAAGAGGAAGCCCGTCATCATCATTGTCGTGGGAATGGCTGGTGAGCGGTAGCTTCTAAAGATTTTGGTCTTAGCGTTACCTGTCGTTAGGTAATGGAACGGGTTTTTCTTTTTCAGGGAGCGGAAAGACTACTTTTCTTCACAGACTGGTTTCTCACACTCAATCGTCCAATATCCGAGGATATGTTATTAATCTCGATCCAGCGGTCATGAATCTTCCCTTTGGTGCAAACATTGATATAAGAGACACTGTTCGCTACAAGGAAGTCATGAAGGAGTACAATCTCGGTCCTAATGGGGGAATTCTAACATCACTCAATCTTTTCTCTACCAGATTTAATGAGGTATTTCTGATTAAAAGTCATCTATGTTGCATCGGGAAGTATTTGTACTGGACCACTGAAGATTTCTTTCTTGCTTAGGTTGTATCTCTGATTGAGAGGCGTGCTGATCAACTTGATTATGTTTTGGTGGACACTCCTGGGCAAATTGAGATATTCACTTGGTCGGCTTCAGGAGCTATAATAACAGAAGCTTTTGCTTCTACCTTTCCCACAATCATAACATATGTGGTTGATACTCCACGGTCATCTAATCCAGTCACTTTTATGAGTAACATGCTCTATGCATGCAGCATTCTATATAAAACAAGGTTGCCTTTGGTATTGGCATTTAACAAGGTTGATGTAGCCAAACATGAATTTGCTCTGGAGGTATATTTTGCTTAACTGAATGAAAGTAAAATGAACATATATCGATTTTCTTACTTTTTTTCTCTAGTAGCAATGTATTAATAAGGGGCATTTACACACATAGCACACAATTTTTATGTATTTACATATCTCACACCTAAATTTTCATATTTACACACAACACTCAAATCTTGAATATCATTTAAAAAATAGCACTATCACCACTTTTTAAAAGTGAAATACACTTTTCATGCTATGTATGTAAAAATAAAGGTTTAGGTGTGAGATGTCAGATATGTAAATACATAAGAAATTTGTGCTAGGTATGTAAAATTCCCTTTATTTTCTTGTAATCTATGTCATTGCCTCATGTACAGGCTTCTTAAATTGCAAGTAATCATATAAATGTTGAGAAACTATATTTTTTATCCTTCCTTTTGTCATGAAAGATATTGAAGGAAATTGCTCTATCAAACTCTTTATTGTTATCTGTGACATGAAAATATGAGATGTCTCGTATGTCAGGTTTTTGAGTTTTAGTGGATTATAGAAACATTACTTAATTATTCATGGATTGGTGCTCTTAAAGTCCAATTTGTGCAAGGTAAAAAAAAAAAACAAAGCTAATACTGTTATGTGAAATCTTTAAGATGGTATCATATGTATCAGGCATTAATAGACCACTATTTGGTTTGTTATCATTGCTTGAGAAGCATCTATGGTAATATAGTCTTGGATAAAAAAAAGACCTACTAAACTTTTTGGTGTTTGAAATTTTAAGTCATGCACAGATCGGTTGGCAACAAAGACTTACATCCTCGTAAATGGGAAGGAAGAGTAAATCCATAAATGGAGGTTTTCTTAGATGAAGTCTTACAAAGTGTAATATTTGAGATATTATTGATGGGATTTTAAGGAATAATATATTTGGAAGATTATAATGAATCAAATAATTATATAATTCATAGATTTATTCAAAAAGTGAAATATAATTAATTGTGAAGAAATTGCATAAAGTAAAATTTCAGGTCCATATGAAATTGAGATTTAGAGAGCTATAAGTGATACTATTTTAGTTTGATTAATAAATTGATATAATATATTTTTTAAAACAAAGAAGCAGAATGATTAGAGAAGAAGCGTTTTGGTTCCAATATTAAAAGACAAATGAGATGTTTATGATTGCCATAATTATAGATGGTTTTGAGTCATACAATGAAGATATAGAGAGAGTAATAAAACATTGAGACCATACACTTGAAAAAAGATGCCAGTTTTAGATAATTAAATTAGTTTCATATTAGGAAGATTTATTATGAAAGCAATTTTTATTTTGAGATTATTAATGAAAAATTATTGTGGATAGGTTATTTTAATAGTTTTTTTATTGCATTTGAGAAGGCATATTTGAGTATCGTGAAGATTGATTTGATGCTTATTTAGAATTTTTATTAAATATATACAGGATGAAACACTAACTTGTATTAGAAATGATTGTGAATGACCTATGAGTTTTCAATCACATAGGATTACATTCAGGGTCAACAACAAATTTAATTCTTTTTATATTGGTTGTAGATATGCTTATAAAGGATCTTCAAAGTATCATAAGGGCGTTTGGTTTGTTGAAAAAGTAATGCAGTGTAATATGAATGCAATGCAAATGTAATATATAGTATTTGAAATATTTTGGAGTTACTTGGTTCAGTGTAAAATAAACTTACAACTTTTATTTTTTTCTTTTTTTTGGTTTGAAGTAGAATAAAAAAACTACTGTCATTGTCGATCCCAAGCTCGGATGTGAAAAGTGGAGGGTTGCGTTAGGTAGTTGACAACCAACGTAAAACTTGTCAAAAAATCATAAATCCTTTTGGCCATTGTGTAAGTGTTAGGACGTCTCCTGGAAGCGACGCGCTATATGGTTTGAATACAATGAAAAGTGTGTAAGGACCGCTACACCGACGCTCAGGTGTAGTGTCAAATAAGCAAGAGTTCTCACATTACGGACGAATGCGAGTAAAACAGTTAGTCCATGAAACTAATGAAACTAATATTATGATAGAAGCTTGGAATATAAGTACTCTTAATGGTAAGTTAATGAAATTAATTGATATTATGATTCATAGAAAGATTAATATCTTATGTATTCAAGAAACTAAACAGATTGAAGAAAAGACTAAGGAGATTGATAACTTAGGTTTTAAATTTTAGTATTTTGGTAAGAGTCGCACTAGAAATGGTTATAGCTAAGAGTTTGAAAGATAATGTTATAAATATTAATAGAGTTAGGGATAAAATTATAGCCCTTAAGATTATTATTGATACTAAAATTTTTAATATTATAAGTGCTAATGCTCCTTAAGTAGATTTAGATATAGGGTTAAAGATAAATTCTGGAATGACTTAGAAGACTTAATATAAATGATACCTCTTGAAGAAAGAATTTTTATTGGAGGAGATTTAAATGGACATGTTGGTAGAGTGGTATAATTCAAAAATATTCATGGTGGCTACGGTTTTGGAGTGACTAACGAAGAAGGTAGAGCCATTTTAGATTTTGCTTTGGCGTATGATTTTGTTATTGCTAATATTTTATTCAAAAAAATGGATGAGCTTCTTATAACTTATAAAAATGAATCTAATAAAACATAAATTGATTATTTTCTTATGAGAAGAAGTGATCATCGTGATTGTAAAGATTGTAAGGTCATTCCAAGTGAGGATTTAATTACCCAATATCGATTATTAGTTCTAGATTTTAAGATGAAGTTGTAAAATAAAAAATACTGGGACTCATCATCATAAAATTAAACGGTGAAATTTAAAAGACACAAATAAAATAATTTTTATAAGTAAAATTCAAGATTTCAAAATTTGAGATTTTCATGAAGAAGCAAATTCTATGTGGGATAAAACAATAAATACTATTAAATAAGTAGCTAAAGTTATACTTGGAGAATTGAAAAAAAAAGTTTCTATAAATAAAAATAGTTGGTGGTGAAATAATAATGTGTAAGAAAAGATAAAATATAAGAAGTTATGTTATAAAAATTAGTTTAAATATAAAAGCTTGGATAAATGAGAAACATATTAAATGACCTGCAGGGAGTCTAAAAAGAACAATATGTGATGCAAAAAATTCTGCTTTTATTGATCTTTATAATAAATTAGATAGTAAGGAGGGTGATATATATATATATATATATATATATATATATATATATATATATATATATATATATATATATATATATATATATATATATATATATATAAACTAGCCAAACAAAGAGATAAGAAAAACATATATTTAACTCAAGTAAAGTGTATTAAAGATGAAAATAAAAAAGTGTTTTTCTTAGAAAAAGATATTCAACATAGGTGGGTGAGTTATTTTGATCAACTTTTTAATGAAGTTTCTGAAAATACGATCGATCTTAGTGATCTTAATATCGTTAATAATAATAAAACATTTCATTTTTACCGTTGCATTAGTAAAAAAAAAGTTGAGGTCTTTTAAAGAAAACCAAGGGTGGAAAGTCTGTAGGATCTGATGATATTTCAATTGAAGTGTGGAAATATTTTACATAGAGTTGAGTATTTGGAATTTGTTCTATCTGATTTCTAGTCGGCTCTGGTTTAACTCAAAATCGGATCCTTCTACTCTACTTTAGAATGAGCTCAATAGTTTCTAATTATGTGATTTGCAATTTTTGTGATTGTAATATTCTCTATTATTAATCAATATTGTTAGCAAATGTAATAATTTTTAGTTGTGCTAGCTTCAAGTATCTTGGATTTATTATACAGAAGAATAAAGATATATATGAGGCGAAATCTTCTAATATTATGTGATAAAATTATTTTATGGAGACATAATGATAAATTCATTAAAATAACAATTAAGTCGAGCATTCTTTATGAATTCAAAATTTGGACAGTAAAAAATCGTTAATGACTAGGTTGAGCTTTACAGGATGGGTTTGTTGCACAATTGGGAATGCCAAGAAATAATTATGTTGAAGTTATTGCTATTGTGTCATATTTTGAAGAAAACATAATTGAAAAGGGAAGGATGGTTTATACATGTAACAAAATGTAGAAAATTCAACTACAGATAGAACGATTAAATTTAGGCTAGATGATTTTGAAGAAAAGTAGAAGATTGAAGGTAATCATTGATAAAAGTTCATTCATAATTATTTTGTGAAGATATGTTTATGAATTCAGGCAGCAATCAATATAAACAAATGAAAAACGTGGATTCGTATATCCAAGCCCAATTAGCTTGGATAAGATGATAATATAGCGAAGCTGTAATTGCTAGATATCATGTGGCCTTTTAATCGCATTAAATTAAATTTCTTTCGGTCTGCTGATTAAGATTTCTGTGTATTTCTATACTTATGCTTGGCTGTGAAATGTGACAAAAAGATATTATGGAAAAGCAGTGGATGCAAGACTTTGAGGCATTTCAAACTGCTTTGGATTCTGATACTACATACACTTCAACTTTAACGAGAAGCTTATCGCTTGTACTCGATGAGTTCTATAAAAACCTTCAATCAGTCGGAGTTTCGGCAGTGTCTGGTGTTGGAATGGATGCCTTCTTTAATGCAATTGAAGCCAGTTCTAAAGAATACATGGAGAACTACAAGTATTTATCTTTTTTTTTTCTCTTAATTTTTTGAGGACTTATATTTTTCTGGGGAGATTTACATGCATACCACTGAATTCTTTTGTTTTTACATATGTAGCACCTAAATCCTTATATTTCATATTTGACGCCTTAATATCCTAATTACATGAAAAATGCCTCTAATGCTAACATATGCAAAGTGGAATATACTTTTTTATGCATAATTTTTTATGTGATTTAAACATTAGGGTGTTAAAAATTAAATATAAAGATTTATGAATTAGATGTTTAAATAGATAAGAATTTATGGTATGTATGTAATTTTTTTTAAAATTCTTCATAAAATTGCATAGTTTTGTAATGTATTCATGTGTTCTTCCTAATTTGCAGAGCTGATCTTGACAATAGGCGAGCAGAGAAGGATAAGCTTGAAGCAGAACGTAGAATGTTAAACATGGAAAAGCTAAGAAAGGACGTGGAAAAAACCAAAGGGCAGACTGTGGTGCTGAGTACTGGGTTGAAAGATAAGAAGAAGATGGATGAAGAAGAGGACGAGGAGGAAGAAGAGGACGATGTGAATCTATTCTCTGAGGAGGATGATGAAGAAGATGAAGGAGAGGATGAAGAGGTTGCTCATTTTGCTTTCTAAAGGTTTGCTAATTTTATTTAATTTTCCATTTATTCTTGCAAAGGCTATATATTGCATTAAATCAAGTTTTACTAGCCTTTTGAATAATTCTAATCATTTTATCCCTCACCATATTTATTTTTTTACCTTGCCATTCTTCTTTAATTTATATAACCCATTGGTTGTAGATTGGTGCTACTTAACCCCGCACTTCTAATGCCCCCTTTATTAATCTAATTCTCTTTTTGATATTTTTTTTTTTTTTGTGTTTCCAAAAGTTGCAATTTATTTGGGGAAATTTACATGCATTGCCTCTCAATTCTTATGTATATACATATCTCGCACTCAAAGTTTGGCCCTTGAAACATTTTGGTGTCATAAAACTATGCACGAAAATTTGTATTTCACTTTTAAAAGGATAATGATGGTGGTTTTTTATTTGAAGCTAAAGATTTGAATGGCATGCCATCTAAATATGAATGTTTAGGTGTGAAATATGTAAATACATAAAAATTGTTTGGTATGTATGCAAATGCCCTCCGTTTTCTTTTAATGGTGAGTGATAAATCTCAAAATATGTTGTGTTTGAATTCATCTCCTTCAATCAATGGGACATGCTTCATAATTTTGTTTCCTCATCATAAATTAGGAATATTGTACAGTGTAATGATTTGAACATCTTATATATTGAATTACTAACTCATGTTGAAATGTACTATTGTGATAATTACAAATTGCAGGTTCCAGCTTGATAAACTCCTGTATATGTGTTCCATATAGATTAAAGTGAACTTTTTCTTGATCTAATTTGAATCCTTGAAATCTCTGGAGGCACAAGTAAAGCGTTTCTGAACTGATTGCTGCCCATTGTTTACAGTTCATTAGAACTGGTGGATTTGTAATATATTTATGGGCGCTGCAATTTGCTAAATATTGTCAGCCATTTTATAGCTCTTTAAACAAATTTGAGTGGAGGTTATAAAGGTTTTGGATGAAGTGATGGGGCTCTTATTAGTTACAATTGGGAACTTAGAGATGCTCATCTTATGCCTTTAGTTAAATAGCCCATATGAATTAATATATAAGATTATGGGGTCTGTTTGGGACAATTTTGTAAAGGTTGTTATAAAGTTATGGTGGGAAGTTAATTATCATTTTGATATTAGTGTCACCTAATGTTCATGTGTTGTAGAAATAGAATAAAATTATCAGAAGTTAATCAGGTTTACAGCATATATGAAATAAATTAGTTAACTGTCTTAGCAATTGCGCATAATAAAATATACTCTTTGGACTCTTTGTGTGTCGCAAGGTTTACATGGTCTATAGCTTAGATTGTAACCGGTCAAGTCATTGTTGTGCACCAACCGGTTGAGCAGGGTTATAGAAAAGAAATAAATGTGCTATCATTTCATGATGTTAATATCATAATAATGTTGTTTTATTAGGAGTAATGAAGCATTCGGCACTTGTTTTAGTCGTAATAAATATTTAACTGATCTTTATAAAAATAAGTATCATTCTTAATTAATAATTAAGAATTTTGTGACTTGTTAATAGTAGCGAAATAGAGATGTCATCATTAATAAGATCATCATCAACAACAACAAACCCTTATCCCACTAAGTGGGGTCGGCTACATGAATCTTTTTTCTCCATTGCGTCCTATTGAGTGTCATATTTTCATTTAATTCTAATAAATTAAGATTATTTTTTATACAATATACCCAAGTCTTTCTAGGTCTACCTTTGCATTTCTTAACATAAGTCAAATCTAAAACATCTACTCCCTTAACCAAATTATCGGATGCTAGTTGTTTAATGTGACCAAACCATCTAATACGACTCTGTCTAATTTTGTCCACCACTAGAGCTACACCAACCCTATCATGGATATATTCATTTCACATTTTTTTCTTTAAATGTAAGTCTAGTCATCCACCTAAGCATTCTCATCTCAGCTACACTTAACTTAGTTTTGTTCTTTTTTAAATGCCAGCATTCAATGCCAAAGAGTATTGCAAGTATCACCACCATCTTATACAATTTTTCTTTCAATCTAAACGATGCTTTTCTATCACACAATAGGGTCGGAGCATTCCTCCACTTCAACCAACCAACTTGAATCTGCTAATATCATCCCCATTTATATCACCATCACTTTGAACAATATACCCGAGATATATAAAGTGTTCACACTTTTCAATAATTTGATCACTTATAGTTACAACTCTCTCACTAAAGCTACTACTACTAAAATTACATTCTATGTAGTCAGTTTTAGTTCTTCTCAAACGAATGATTTTGGACTCCAATGTAGACCTCCATAATTCAAGTTTTTTTTTTGAGTTTTTTCTCTAGTTTTATCAACAAGAATGTTATCATCAGCGAAAAACATACACCAAGGTACATCCTTTTGTAAATGTCTAGTAAAAGCAACTATAAGCCATAAACCCTAAACCCTAAATGTTCAGTAAAAACAACCATAACTAAAGCAAAAAGATATGAGCTTAAAGCCTATCCCTGATGTAATCCAACTGAAAAAGGAAAATATTTGGTCAATCCTCCTTCTGTTCAAACACAAGCAACAACTATACTATGCATATCTTTGTTTTGAATATAAGTCATATCAATACATTTCTTCTCTAGGACTCTCCAAAGGATATCTCTTGGAAACTTATCGTAAGCTTTTTCTAAATCAATAAAAATCATATGTAGATCATCTTTATTCTCTTTGAACTTCTCCAACAAACCTCTTAAGAAATGCATAGCTTCCATAGTAGACCAGCTCGTCATAAATCCAAATTGATTATGAGAAATCTTTGTTGTAGGTCTTAACCTATATTCAACTGCCCACTCCTATTATTTTAAAGTATGACACATCAA
>NEWO01000258.1:338008-387698 GCA_003013225.1 Phalaenopsis aphrodite | reverse complement strand
CGATCGTGTTCGGCTTTTGGCTTGAATTAATTAAATAATAAATAAATAATATATAAAAGTAAATAAATCATACCAAAAGTTTTGTTTATAAAGAGATAAGAATTGTGTGGAAGGTGTGTAAACACCCATCAAAGTTTAAAAATAAAATAAAATTTAGGTGTTGGATATGTATATAAATAAGAATTATGTATGTAAATGCCCAATTTTCCAAAAATCCCATGGCTTGGCTGTTGATGCTAAAGATGTAAATACAAAAGAATTGGGTGGTATTTATGTAAATGCCTTATTTTCCGAAGATCCACCAGCTAGGGGTGTAACGAACCGAACACGAACGAACAGAACTTGTGCTCATGTTCGGTTCGTTTGAAATTTAGTTTGTTTGAAATAAACTCGTGTTTGAAATTGTTCGTGAAGTTATAATACGTGTTCGTTTTTTAACGAACGAGCCGAACACGAGCTGTTCGCGAACGACGAGCCAGTTTGACATCCCTAATATTAATATATATAAATAATATATTATATTAATTATATAACTCATATTATATAAATATATAATATCTATGTTAGTATATTACTAATGTGCTATATTAATATATTATTATTAATAATTTATTATATATTATAATTTATAAAATTTAATTTTTTAAAATATCATAAATTATATATATATAATTATTTTAAATATTTCTAAAAATAACGATTCAAACACGAACGAACGCATCACTGTTCGTGTTTGGTTCATTTAACTAACCGAACAAAAAAAATTTGTTCACGTTCGTCTCGTTTACTTATCCAACAAGTCGAACATGCATTCATTGACGAATCGAACACGAACTGTTCGCAAACAACGAGCTTTTTTAACAGCCCTACCACCAGCCTCAACTTCTCTCCATTTCGTTTTGTGACTTTTGTCCCACATCACCAGATTGTGAAAAGCTATATTATTTATCCTCAATAAAATCAAAAATAAATTATAAATTTTTTCTGATGCGCTATATTGATTCTCAGGTCCGCTTAAGCACTATATTGATTTTTTGTGAAGCAAAAATTATTTTATTTGTAGCTCAATTAAAAATATTAAAAAAAAAAATAAATTTTCGAGTGGAATTCGAACAAATGAGTTTGAATCCAATCAAACACGAATAAATAATTCACGACCTATTTCGAACAAACACGAACAAATCATGGGCTCGCTCGAGTTTGTTTTTCACCCCGAGTTGCCATGCCCAGAAGTAACTGTAATACAAAGATTGTGCCTTTATGAGAAATGCTTGTGGCATAAGTGAAAATTATGGTGCAAGTCTCGTGCTAAACTACATATAAATGGTTGTGTCCACAAGTATTTTAGGCGAAAGCTACTTAAGAAATGAGGCTTGTGGAATAAATATTAAATATGTTGGCCCATCTATAAGATTTATCAAGTTATTTATATATTATTCATGGCATGAAAATCTCCTTAACTGAAATTAAATGTGAGTTATTTTATATATTTTGTGGGAAAAATTTTTCAATCTTTATTTGAAATATTTCTAATAGTTATTCATAAATGATGGTGTAGATAGCATCATTAACCGACGACTTTCGATGACAAATCAATGATAATATATTGAACTTTGGACGATCAGTTAGATTCAAATAATCTCAAAAGTATTTACAATCTTTAAATTCAATTTTAAGTACTCCGAAGAAAAAAATTTCTATAATAATTTCATGACATTTCGAAGGGTTAATAAGTTCAAGAAGACTACTTCTCTATAGAAATATTTGTATGATAATGAATAATAAATTAGGGCAACAAAATATCATTAGCTTGCATTTAAGTTTGTAATTAGGGCTGTTAACGATCGAAATTTCAAACCAAGTTAGGGTCGTCTCAAAATCGGCTCGAAGAAAATTCCATCCAAAATTTTAGCTCATAACTCTGCTCATTTATTTTGATCAATTTTCGAGTAATCAAAGGTCTTTAAGCTAAGCATACTAAATTCACAACCCTAACATCACTGGAGCTGTCAACAATATGATTTCGAGTCAAGCTATTGTTGGCACGAAAAAAATTTAATTTAAAATTTTGGCTCATAGCTCGACTCAATTATTTCAATCGAGTCTCAATCGAGGGAACAATTCCGAAGTTATCTTTATTTATTTAAACTAATGCGCTTACGCAAGCACTAATCCATACCTTATCTGTCTTCCGTGCCTCCCAACTAAAACTTTCTGTAATTGACCATTTTCTTCACTTAACAGCTTCAATGTAATGCCACGCCATTAAAATACAACAGCACGCATCACTTTCTCTGTCCGCCACTCTTTCGTTCTCATCCAAGCTCGACGAGGGGAAACAGAAAGCATAAATCCTAATTCTGCGATCAACTAAATCCACACATATCTCCCATTTCCGGGAATGGCCCACGAAGAGCTTCCCGTCCCGACTTTCTCCTCTCTTGAGCCTGTCTACGGTGAGGGTTCGCCGCTGGAGGAGGCGCAGCTGCGGTTCCAGCGGATCAAAGCTAAGTTTGTCGAGGTGTTCGGCAGTGAGCCGCATGTTTACGCCCGATCTCCTGGTTTGTATGATCTATGTTGCTAGTAATTGGAGGAAATTAGGGGAATGGTTGAGTTATGATACTGTCGGTGGATGCAGGGCGGGTGAATTTGATCGGAGAGCATATCGACTATGAGGGATATTCGGTGTTACCGATGGCGATTTGGCAAGACACGATTGTAGCTATCAGGAAGGCGAGTGACCAGGAACCGAGGGTGCTCAGGATTGCGAATGTGAATGATAAGTATACTATGTGTGCTTATTTCGCCGATCCGGATCAGGTAGTTTTAACTCTTATACGATTTTCTTGCCGATTTTTTTCTAGTTGTTTGTATTTATTTATGGGACTTTACATGGTAGTATTATTCTGCACTGGTGATTGATGTCTGATTCATTTTCTTCAGGATGTTACAGTCCTGTTTGCAATGATAGTTTTCTACTTTCATGAATATGATCTGAATGCAGAAATTTGTTCTATGCAGGAAGTTAATTTGAAGAAACACAAATGGGGACATTATTTCCTTTGTGGGTAAGCTTTGCTTGATCATTTAGATCCCGTTTTTTTAACATGCATGAGATGGTATAAAAAATATTTAACATATGAGTATACAATTCTTAATGCCATAGTAGAATTTAGAATTCAAGAGTTATTCATATCTGATTCTTGAGTCCACAATTAGGAGAATAAATAGTGCTACGAATCTAATTGCAAGTACCGCAAGATAAGATATACCTGGAATTCTCTATTCCTTCTCTTTTTTTTTTCATTTTTTTTTCTCTATAGTTAGCGGTTCTCCTTATTCTTTATAGGAAAGTAAGTGAAAAAATGTTTTGAGGGGAAACCTAGCCATTTAATGACGTAGAAAAACCAAAATACTTTTCATCAAATTATCTATTGGACTTGGAGCCTGCTTTATCAGAGCATTTTTATGGGCCGAAATAAAATAATGTTAACACAATTAGCTAAATTTCATCAATTTCCTACTCGGAATACATTATTTTATAGGAGGCAGGGTCCAATAGAATATTTGATATCGAATCATAGAAGACCAACATCAATCAACAGTATAGTAGCATCTATAATCACAATATCATTCAATTCCGTTGGCATGAACTTGATGTGGTAGTCTAGTTAAGAATGTCAATGCTTCTTAATGGCTATTTTATATATTACCCTTCATTTTGAATTCACTTTATTCTCTTCTTTATATTGCTCTCACATGTAGGGGCTAAATCAATATATTTTTTGAGGTTGAGAAAGCTTTTTAGTTTTTATCACAAATTAATGGTCTGTTTGGGGCAGCTACAACTTATTAATAAGTTGCTGATAAGGAACTAATCTAAATAAGCTGTTGATCAACAACTGATCCTGATAAGCTGGTTGGCTGTTTGGTTTGTGCTATTATAAAATAACTACTTCGCAGCTGTTTCTGAATAAATTACCATTCTGTCACCGTGCAGTAATACTATTTGCAACAAAACTGTCATGACAATATATTTGATACTTGAGAAATAAAAAACCACTTCAGAACAATACAAAAAATAAGATATACACCTCACTTAATAATGAGTATCAAAATTGATAAAAAAACAATTAAAATTACAATTAAAAATATTATAATATTAATTTTAAAATACAGACAGCGTATGTCACGACTTACTTCATCCTCTAGGTATACCATCTAACCCTGATCTTTATCGGCAGTGGATGCTGTCGGACTGTCTGCCCATTGGAAGAAGTCACATTTCTCCGTGATGCTCCATGGACACCTATAGAACTGTCTCCTATAATTATGTTCTCGACGTGATGTCAGTATGGAAGTCTGTAGTCTGCAGTAGCTGAGCACTCGTCGGGAGGTCCCTAAAATCCTAGAGCTCATCTTCACTGAATGATTCAAAAGACAATCCAATAGCATAACATAAGCTTAAATTGACAAAAGTAGTAGTCAATTACAATTTTGTGCAAACGTGAGGTTTGAGAGAATTAAGTACACCAGCCCCACCGAACTTGTCACAATAAGAAGATAACATACCTTATAAAATAGAGGTTCTCAGTTGCCTTTAGCTCACGTAATACCAAGCTCGTGTATCACATATGCACCAAGAAAAGACCATCAAGCAGTACCTCAAAAACTCTGGCATTGAAAAGAAGAGAGGAAATTGGTTGACTTTATCGGGATTTCACTTGCGACACCAACCAACAACGACTAACAGACCATCCAGAAGAACCCACAAGGTCGTACGTCTTATCATGGACCTCACAAACCCACAAAAAAAAGTAATCGAAAAAGGAGAAAAACAATTACAAATAGCATAAAATTTACTATATGTAAAATATCAATAATCAATGGAACATAAAATAAACATGAACTTTATAAATTGACAAAAACAACAATCAATTACGTTTTTGTGCGGACGCGATGTCTCATAGAACTAAGTACACCGACCCACCGAACCTGTCATAACAAGAAGATAATAGACCTTATAAAACAAAGGTTCTTGATTGCCTTCAAATCACTTAATATCAAGCTCTTGTATGTCACATATGCATACCACAAAAAAAGGCTATCCAGAAGTACCTCAAAACCGCCCACATTGAAAAGAAAAGAAGAAATTGGTTGTCTTTATCAAAATTTCACATGTGACACGAACCAACAATGACTAACAGATCATCCAAAAGTACATTAAAAACCCCAACATCGAAAAGAAAAGAGAAACTTGATTGCCTTTTGTTGGGATTTCACATGTGGCACCAACCAATGATGACTAACAGACCATCCAGAAGAAACCACAAGATCGAACATCTAATCGTGGATCTTATAAACCTACAACAACAAAAATAAAGAACGAAAATTAATCGAATAAGGAGAAAAAATAATTACAAAAACATAAAACTTACAATATCTAAAACTCACAAACCCACAGCCATAGGCACAACCCACATCCCACAACCATAACCAAAACCACAGCCTCCACAACCCTAACCACACCACACCACAACCCACATCAAGACTCATAACAAGCACAACCCCACACCACACACACACACACAACCATCACAGACACACCCACAACCACAACAAACAACACCCAATCACAGGCCACAACCCACACACTGATGAAGCACCCACAACACCACATCCTCACACTGCTGTACATCAATGAAGCACCCACAACATACATAACCCCACACTGCTATACATCAATGAAGCAACACACTCAAACTTCAATGAAGCACCACAACCCACAACCCACTCCTTATTTTAGGCAGTTAAATACAGGGCACTCCAACGCTGTCATACACCAATGAAGCACCCACAAAACATACATCCCACAACCTAAACCTCAATGAAACACCCAAAACATACACACACCCACACTGTTATGGATCAATGAAGCACAACACCCAAACCTCAATCAAGCACCACAACACCACAACCACACACCAAATTTGAGGCAATTAAATGCAGGGCACCCCCAATACATTCATACACTAATGAAGCACCCACATCACACACACACCACAACCCAAACCTCAATGAAACACCCACAACACACACAACCACACAATGTTATGCATCAATGAAGCACCACACCCAAACCTCATTGAAGCACCACTGCCCACAACCCAAACCTCGTTTGATTGCATTTCACATAACCCCACAACCCAAACCTCATTTGATTGCATTTCACATAACCAGTTTTGAAACATAACCAGTTTCATATAAGCATTGCAATCTTACCAATCCACATAACGAGCATATAAGAAGTCTATATAATTGCATTTCCTCAGCACTACAATCCAAAATTCTCAGCACTACAATCTGACCAATGATTACCAGTCATCATATGTTCTTCAATAAAAATATAAAGAAGCATATTTGTCATACAATATGCATTAATACCGACCATCATTCTCATTGCCTGCAAGTGCAAGATAAGCAAAGGAAAAAAAACCATAGAAGATCTTTAAAAATGACTATAACCAACACCATTCTACAAACAAAATCTCCAACATTTCATAGTACACCAAAACAAACTAACAAAATAATATGCTTCTTAAACAAAGAAAAAAAAAATCTTGATGGTTGTGATGAAGAATAAATTCTTTATGGTTGCATATAATCATGCTGCGGAAACTAAAAAACAAACCTTCAACTAAAACAATCACTCCTGTGAGGACCACAAAATTCCATCACACAAGTAAAGCCAAAAATCACAAATTAGTGAAGCCATAGGAAAGTGTAACAAAGAGCCAAAAATTAGAGAGCAAAAAATTGTGTAAAGAAAAGTTCTAACCCAACAAATTGCGAATCAGAGAGCAAAAAATCCCATAAAGAAAGCCATTCCATAGACCATTAACGCACGAATTATCACAGATCACAGTAAACAGAGATTGGACGGAGGAGGAAAGGCAACACTACGAGCGAGAGAGACGTGGGAGAGGGAGAGAACACACTAGGGCAGACGAGAGTTGAGAGAGACTCACGGGGGCAGCGAGGTAATACACCCTCAAAGAATGCTGTCCGCGGGATCGATCCTGCGACCGCGTTTAATATGTAACTTCGATCGGATTATTCTGATACGCCAACGCGACACACCAAACAAACGTGATAGGCAGCATTTTGAAAATGCCTCACACCCAATAAACTGCCCCAAACAGACCCTAAGTCAAATACTTCTTTCTCAATACTTTTATTTTTTTTCTTAGCAAAACTACTTATTTATTGATTATTACTTGTTTATTTTGCAACTTTTTAATAACATTAAAAAAAACTTTCAAGGCGGGCAATCAACCACCTTGGGTTGTACCTATGTCCACCTCCATTAATACTAGAAAAATACCTCATGACTTATTTATTAAACATGTATGCTTTATTAATGCATATTTAGATAAATCTTGAGTTAAATTTTATTTTTAAAGACATTGTTGGTAAGCGTATAAATTAAAGCCTTACACACATTGTTAAGCTTTTAGGAAGCCATGCCATGTGTATCATTTGTAATAACTTTATGGTTGAATGACATCACATGTGGGATAAAGTAACAAGCGCCATTTGTTAAGTGGCAAAAAATATACTTGAGAATCAAAAGAAAAACTTTGTATAAGTAAAAAATAGTTGGAGGTTAAATAATATTGTACAAGAAAAGATAAAATATAAAAAAATTTGTTATAAAATTAGTTTAAACGTAAAAACTCAGAGAATTGAGAAAAATATAAGATAACCCGTTGGGGGTAAGAAAACAGTTTGTAATGCTAAAATTTTTTCTTTTTTCCATTTTTTATAATAAATTTGATACTAAATAGGTTGAAAGATATATGTATGAACTAGTCAAACAAAAAGAAAATAAAAGTAAAGTCTTAATTTAAGTAATGTGTTTTAAATATGAAAATAAAAAAAGTGTTTTTCCTGGAGGAAGATATTCAACATAAGTGGTTGAGATAATTTGATAAACTTTTTAGTGAACTTTTGAAAAAGCGATCGACCTTAGTGATCTTAATATCATTAATAATAAAAAAAAAATATTTTTATTGTTGTTTTAGTAAAAATGAAGTTGAAGAGACTTCAAAGAAAACTATGGGTGGAAAATCAATAGGATCTGATGATACCCAATAGAAGTGTAAAAATATTTAGGAGATTTGAGAATTTCTTAACTTACTAAACTTAATACTTAATAACTAAAAATATGCTTGAGGAGTGGAGAAAGAGTATTTTGGTTCCCATTTTTTAGATTTATAAAGGCATTAGGTTAATGTGTCATGCATTAAAATTATAGAAGAGAGTGATTTAACTTAGATTAAGACGTGATATAAAGATTTCTCATCATCATTTTAGATTTATGCCGACCAAGATGGAACCTATACATTTATTTTGAGGTTTAATGGAGAAGTACAAAGAGAGTAAGGAGGATTTACATATGATTTTTATTGATTTAGAAAAAGATCACGATATGGTTCCAAGATAAGTTCTTTGGTGAGTTCTAGAAAAGAAATGTGCTGATATGGCTTATATTCAAGTCATTAAAGATATGTGTACTAGAGTTGTTACTCGTGTTCGAACAGGCAGAGGATTGACAAAGTATTTTCCTATTTCAGTTGGATTACATCTAGGATCAGCTTTAAGCCCATATCCTTTTGTTTTAGTTATGGATGCACTTCGTGAACATTTACAGGAGGATATACCTTGGTGTATGCTTTTCAATGATTATATCCTTCCTGCCGATAAGACTAGAGAAAGAGTTCAGGATAAACTTGAATTTTGAAGGTTTACATTAGAGGCTAAAGACTTTCGTTTGAGTAGATTTAAAACTTAATACATGGAATGTAATTTTAGTAGTAGTAGGTCTAGTAGCAGAGTTGGGTGATCAATTCATTAAAAGGAGTGAACGTTTTAGATATCTCGGGTCTATTGTTCAATGTGATGTTGATATGGATAAGGATGTTATTGGTAGAATTCAAGTTGGTTGTTTAGAATGAAGGAATGCATCGAGCCTATTGTGTGATAGAAAAGTTCCGCTTAGACTTAAAGTAAAATTTAATAAGATGTTGGTGAGACCTGTAATGCTTTGTGGTGCAGAATGTTGTCCTATAAGAGAGAAGCATAAAACTAAGTTAAATGTTACTGAGATGAGAATGTTTAGGTGGAAGTGTGGCTCGACTCTTAGAGACAAAATGCGAAATGGATATATTCATGAAAATGTAGATGTAGCTCAAGTGACAGATAAGATTAGAGAGAGTCGTCTCAGATAGTTTTGTAACATTAAACATCGACCATCTGATGATCTGATTAAGAGAGTAAATGTTTTAGATTCCACTTATATTAAGAAAGATAGAGATAAACCTGAAAAAACTTGTGCATGTTGTATGGAAAATAATATTAATTTATTAGAATCAAATGAAAATATGACACTCAATAGAACATAATGCTGAAAATGATTCATGTAGCCAACCTCACTTAGTGGGATAAAGTCTTGTTGTAATTGTTGAATAAATTTGTAGTTTTTATTGACAATCTTAAATGGATCTTCAGAAATTTTTGATGGATAAAAATATAGAAACTAGAGTAATATCAAATTGTCATGTTGATCAAGTGTACTAAATGATTCCACTAATCTCATATGATGCACATGCTTCTTAACAATAATAAGGTGATAAAGTTTAATAGACTATATATATGAGCTAGCTTAATATAATATTAGTCTATTTGGGTAAATTCCAAGATGGAATCTACCAATTAATTGTCACACAGGACTTGAAGCTATACTATTTAATTTAGGTTTTACATTGCCAACCAGATCCGGGAAACATTTGGTGTTCCCAACAGATTTTTTGAGTTAGACTTGTTGATGACATGTTGTGAGTGTGGAATTTCGAGTTTCCAATTTTTGTGTTTTTCTCCTTTTTTACTTTCTTAGGTTATGTATTTTGGTAAGTTGTAATGATTGTAATTAAATTTACCCTATTCGCTCCTTATTATATACGAAGAAGAGTTGTAATTTGATTTTATTGAGAAATAAGAGAACACAATTTTATCCACATTTCTTTTATTGAGAAGTATGTGAATACAACTTTATCCACATTTCTTCATGATATCAGAGCCAGAAAGAAACCTTAGCTGTCCTTTCTCCACGGGATCATCTCCTTCCTTACATACGCTCGTTTCCTTCTCAACAGGCGAGGATCCAGATGGGGGTTTCATCTGTTTGGTTCCTTTCGTGCAGATGCGGGCGTGCATTGTGTTTCTTTCATGGATTTTCTCCCTTGCTTCTTTACGTAAAGTTTCGCTGATAGGCTCCCTATAGCCGTCGATCCTTCCCCGAGAGATTTGATTTTCTCTCCCTAGTTGAAATTCCAATTTTTTCTCTGTAGTGGAGGTCGCAAACTAGACAACTCGTTGCAGTAGACGTTCCTCGCTTCCTGCATTAAGCAACAACTGCATAAACTCATTCCAGTCACTGAAACTTCTCTCGGCAATTGTCGAAATCTCTTTGGCTACCTTGCAACCAGATTCATTTAGGCCCTTATCCACTGGCCGTTGTTCATCTTGCTGTCGTCCGACCTTTCTTCTAGCAATAGCAATAGCTGTCGTCCCCGCAATAGTAGCGGCAACGACAAGAACAACAACAGTAGCGACCAACTAATTAGTTAAACATACTCATCATGTTTAACCTCTCTCCTAGTCCAAACCCTCAAATCCTTTCTCTACATCCACAATGATATTTGGGGACTATCAAAATTAAAAACCATCAATGGAATTATATGGTTTGTTTTCTTTATTGATGACTACACTAGAACCGATTGGATTTTTTTCATGAACGAAGAATCTAGAATTGCACAAATCTTTCAATCTTATAACAGGATTTTCACTTAGTAATAATACAAAATTCAGACCCTCAAAAATCATAATGCAAATGAATATTTCAATTCTATCCTTGAATCCTATCTTGAAAAGAATAACATCATCTATGTGTGCTCCTGCATTTAAACTTTACAATAAAATTGGATAACTGAGAGGAAAACTAGACATATCATTGAGGTACTTAGGTCTACAATACTTTCTCACAATATCCCAGAAATTTTCTTGGGAGATGTCGTGCTCACAACCACCTATTTCATTAATAAAATGCCAAGCAAGGTCCTTGGATTCAAAACTCCTCTCAATATTGTGATGGAAAAACACCCTCATGTAGAGTTTTCTCATCCAATCTTCCTCTAAAAGATTTTAGTTCTCAATTTGGTTCACATTCATCAATCAAACCTTAAAAAGCTTTACCCAAAATCCATCAAATGTAACTTCTTTGGGTATGCTTATAACAACATGCGGTACAAGTGCTATTCATCCATTACAAAAAAAAAAAAAATTATAACTCTATGGACATTAACATTTTTTAAAACCAACCATACTGCCTCAAATTTGATATACAGAGGGAGAGTTCGGGTGAATATCAGACTTGGGCTAATACTTTGGACGCTCACACTGATCGAGAGTCATCACAACCTATTCCACCTCCCTACACTACTTTGGATACCCACATAAATCTAAAGTCATCATATTTTGTTCTCCTACCTTCTATTCCTCTTGCCTTCCAAGTTCCGCCAGTTGAAAACATCTAACCCAAGATTGACAAGTAACTTCTTTGCATACTAGAAAAAAGAAATTCATTGAGCAGGATAAAGACAATATACAACTAAAAGACTATTCATAACCAAATCTAAATTTACACATCTTTAAAGCTCTAAGGGAGATGTAATCCAGTGGAGAAGACAGTGCAGGTTGCATAAATTATCCTCTCCAGGTCTATGTTGCATATGTGACATTATTTCAACTTAGAAAGCTTTTGTATCTAATCTTGATAGTGCTTAGATACTCATGTCTATTCAAGAAGCACTTCAAAGGCCATCATGAGAAAAGACAGTTGAAGTGGAGATCCAAACACTTAATTTAAATGGTATGTTGATCTTTACAAAGCTTCCTCCAGATAAAATACCCATTTAGTGCAAATGTGTGTTCAATGTCAAGTACAAAGCATATGGAATTATTGAAAGATTAAAGGCTAGGTCCTGGCCATAGGCTTCTCTTAGTTTTTGAGAAAGGCTATCAAGAGACATTTGATTCAGTAACCAAATTAAACACTATAAGAGTTCTTCTTTCTTTGGTAGTAAAAAAAAATGAGAAATACATTAACTTGATATCAAGAATGTGTTTGACCTTGATGAAGAAGTATATATGAAATCCCACTAAGACTGAAAAATGACTCAAATTAATATCTGGTTTGTAAACTAAGAAAACCACTTATGGTCTCAAACAACCTCTAAGAGCTTGGTTTGACATGCTTGCCAAGGCAATGAAATCTAATTGGTACATCTATTGCCAAGAGAATTATAAACTGTTCAGAAAATATATACAGGTGGGTAAGGAGACTATACTCATTGTCTATTTAGATGATATGATCCTGACAAGTGATGATAAAAAAAGAGATTGGGAAGGTCAAGGAGGTCTTTGCTGCTGAATTTGAAGTTAAGAATCTAGAAGCGATGAAATACTTTATGGGCATGAAAGTTGCCAGGTTCAAGAGGTTTTTGTGATATCCCAAAATAGGAGGATCCTAGTCCTACTTAAAAAGTCAGGAATGCTGAGAATCATATAAATTTTGACAAAAAACTACATTTAAGGAG
The DNA here is from genome assembly GCA_003013225.1 of Phalaenopsis aphrodite. NCBI lineage: Eukaryota > Viridiplantae > Streptophyta > Magnoliopsida > Asparagales > Orchidaceae > Phalaenopsis > Phalaenopsis aphrodite. The sequence goes on along the minus strand of NEWO01000258.1, from coordinate 374,982 downwards.
AGATAAGTCACCACTGGAAAAATGAAGAAATCAGAGATTGGTGGGTAAGCATATCTACCTGTCACACACTAGATCTAATATCGCTTACTCTGTCGGCATTGTGAGTCAATATCTGAATAGTCTGAATATGATTTACGGATTATTAAGGTTGCTTAAGAAGACTCCTGACAAATGGTTACTCTTTAAGAAATTAGACAACGGGAAGGTAGAGGTTTACATTAATGTTAGTTGGGCAGGAGAAATCATGGACAGAGGGTCCTCTTTTGGGCATCGTTCCTATTTCTGCAGAAATCTCGTCACCTGATGGAGCAAGAGGGAAGCAGCGGTCTCTAGAAATAGTGCAAAATCTGAGTACTGGGCACTTGTTTCGGGAATTTGTGAAGGAATGTGGATCCAAAGTTTACTAAGTGAGTTGGGATGCTCCACGATCAATACCATAAAGATGTGCTGTGATAGCCAGACTACCATTAATAAAGATAAGAATCCCATGCATCATGATAGAACCAAACACATTGAGATTGATAGATATTTTATCTCTAAAAAGGCCGTTGGAGCACTATTCACTTACTCTACATTCCAACTTTTCTTCAGGTCGTTGATGTTGTCACTAAATCTCTACCTCTGGACAACTTCACCAATTTGAATACCTAGCTAGACCTTTACAAAATCTATAACCCAGCTTGAGCGGAGTGTGGAATTTTGAGTTTCATATTTTAGTGTTATTTTTTTTTCTTTTTTTATTATATCTTATTTCGTTCCTTCTTGAGTTATTTTATCTTTAGTAAGTTGTAATGGTTGTAATTAAGTTTGACCGAGTCATTTCTTCTTATATAAGGAGAAGAGTTGTAATTTGACTAATTGAGAAATAAGAGAATGTGATTTTCTCCGCCTTTCTTTAGTAAGTATGATGATTCTGATATTGCTTCAATTTAGTGAATGATTTCTGTACTACTAAATTGTTTTAACGTCACCATATGACATACATTTTCTGTAAAAAGCTAACATTTCTTTGACCTAAGCACAGAAACTGGAAAAGTACTTTTTAAGAATCAGCAATACTGATTGGGTGGGAAAAAAAAAAATCAATTCCTAAATACTCTTTTGGTAACATTATACAATTACTCTTTCCTGTTATGCTGTATTCATGAATGCATTAAAGTGCATGCATAGCCACTGACATAGTGTAATTTATGTGTCTGAATGCTTTCCTCATGCTTCGTCCACACTTTTCTTTATATATCATGTTATTCTATATAAACTTCTGCTTCACCTTTGCTTTATACCTTCAGATTTTATTATGTATTGATTCAGGTTGATTTACATGTTTTGATGCCAATCTGTTACTGCAGATATAAAGGCTTTTATGAGTATGCAAAATCAAAGGGGCTAGATATTGGTGAACCTGTTGGACTTGATGTTATCGTAGATGGAACTGTTCCTACAGGTCATTGCTTATCAGAAATTGCTTGCCAGAAGTTGCTTAATTTCTCGTAATTTTGGCCTGGCTCTCCAATATGGAATCATTTTTATCAAAAATTGATTTTTTTCGTGTGCTATGACTCAGGCTCTGGATTATCAAGCTCCGCAGCCTTTGTTTGCTCATCAACAATTTGTATCATGGCTGCTTTTAATGTAAAAATCCCCAAAGTAAGTTCTGTTACATACCGGAGTCTTTATGTGCACACTCTTTTGTATTTTCTGCCATGGTACGGTGCACTGCGAATTCTGCCAGTTTAGTGCTGGTATATTGCAGATTCTCTTGTAGTCCACAAATCGTAAGAACATTCCTTTTAGTTAGATCTCAGTGGTTATATTTTAAATATTTCTATTATGCGACATTTGAGTAGGGGTTTTTCTTGAAGTGACCAAACAAAATTGGGCCTGTAAGGACAATCCTTGCTTGCATCACTAGGACAAACTTCTTATAGGCGGATATGGATTTCTGCACTCATTTCTGAAACCATTGAGAAAATTAGTATTGTATTAGCTCAAAAAGGAGACTCCTGATTCTATAACTTTGCTTAAAAAATGTGGATTACTTAATCTATATGTTACTTAGCCAATGGTATTTTTTTTTTCTTTCACTAATTTGATTAGATTTGAAAGATGTTTGCTATTTGTTACTTCTTATTTTATAGAAAGAAGTTGCTCAGCTTACATGTGTCTGTGAACGCCACATTGGAACACAATCTGGAGGAATGGACCAGGTAGAAGTCACCTCCCTGGTTTATTTATTATTATTATTATTTTTTAAGTGGCTAAAACCCTTTTTTTATGTTGTTGATGTTTGCATGATATCGGGGTGGCTATTTTTTGAATTAGTCTATATTAGAAAGGTTAGGTTGCATTCAGTGTTATTTGGAGGCCATTTTTTGAGAATTTAATTCTCGAAAACCACATCTGGAAATGCAGGGGTAAGTTATGTGTATGCCAACTCCTCACACCCTGAACTGGTGGAAGTTTCATACTTTTGAGTATATTTTTGTGTCTATTTTGTGACTGCATATTTTTTGGTGCATATGTTTTTGTTCGTGTAAAAAAAATTAATAATTAAAGGGGGGTGTGATTGCCTGTGCATGGAGAGGTAAGGGGCAAAATGACCATACATGGGAGTTTTGAAGTTTATTACTTATGATCGAATACGACATCAAGGAATAGTATATCGCCCCGAAGGATGAAAATACTGCCTACGATGGATTCAATCCCAAAGTAATTGTTTCACTACTTCGTGGGCTGCATAAACCAATTTGTCCCTTGGATAGGAGGACAATGTTTATTTTAATATGGGCTTTGCTATCCTTAAAAAAGGTAAGCCCTTTTATTTAATTATGTCCTCGGAAAGGGCAACTCTCGGAAGCCGATTAAAACAGTGACTATTCATTCATGCAGAGTATATCATTGGATATCAAGGCTGTTATGCAGAATTTGAAAAGGGATTGGCTCAAATTTGAAACACTTATTATCGAAAGCCGACGGAAGAAAACTAGGGAGCACTATATACTTAGAGAACCAGTGATTGCCCCGGTTTATCTTATAGTTGGGCTTTATAAATTTAAAAGTGAAATGATGATTATTGTTTGAGTTGAATAAATTTTAGAAAATTGGAACTTATATTCGACGGATGAGCCATCAAAAAGCCTAGGAGAGGTTAGTTCCATAGCAAGACCAACAAAATTACCTCATAACTTATACTAAGGTGAGTTCTACCGATAAGATGGATGCTCAAACTTAATTAAAAGGGTAGGGCTTATAGGTTACATTCCTACTAAGACATGAAAATCAACCCGGCTCTCTTGGACTTATAACCCTCCTGAAATAGGCTACAAACAAACATGTTCTACACTTTAAAACCATAAGTCCAGTCACATGCACGTTAAGGGTGGTAGGATATTATTAGAAACGATTTATTGGGACTTATGACTCGATCCTGAAGATTGAGTGGCCCGGGTAACGTATGCACCTCGCTCAAATATTTTCTTAAGTTAAAAAATTGAATTTTTATTATTTATGCAAAGATGACGTCAACTTGACAGAGCCGACTGAAAATGATGATACTATCTCTGAAGTGAGACACTAATTGTGAAGTGTAGGTTGTGAAAAGGGTTATGTAAGTTCTTATATGATGCATTCTAGAAGAGTCGTTAAGGTTAATCAATACGAAAAATAAATTCACTCCTTAAGGGGTGTGATTCTCATAGGGCAAATTCCCCCTTTTGTGCATTGAGTGAATGCTCAAAGAGAAGAACAAAAAATACAATATGATGCTATCATATGTAGATGGTTCACCTTAATCATTAAATTTTTTTAATTGATTTTATTTAAGGCGATTAATATTAAATTAATTTTGATGCAATGTCTACTTGGTTTGAAATGCAAATATTTTTTATTAAGTTAAGAGTTGTAACATTTTAATTTTAGTTATGAGTTGTATTTCCGAAAAATTAAATTAAAGTTGAAGTTGGATGGAAAATCTCTCATTCTAAGAGTAACATAATTCAGGCTTAACTAAGCACTTAAACACAAAAGAAGCCTAGGAAAAAAAAAATTCTAATCCTTTTATAAGCACACAAGAAAGCTGGTAAAACAAACAAAATCAATAAACAAAAGAGGTGGCTAAATGCCACCGTACAACACAAGAAGGAAATATGGGCAGCTCCTACTAAAGTCTCGCTGGTGGCTTGGCTTTCTGGGTGTCCTTGATTTGTGCTATGCTAAGTTTAGAATTTTTCTTTGGCTCCGTCGCCTTTTTGAGGTTCATTCTTTCCTTTGATATTCATCATTCTGTTGAAGTTCATCTTTGCTGCATCGTCTTATTGGGTTCTTTCTCGCTCCATCTTCAAGCAAGTCTCATCTTAGACACATCGAGCATCCAAGCCATCCAATGAGGACAATCCTAACTTCTAGACTCAAAGAGGAAAATAAAACTTACACTTAATACGAAGCATGCAAAAAAACGTTAGCACAATAAACACGATAAACATATTCATCACACAAATTTCATTTGGACCTAGTGTCGTTTTGCAGCATCGGGCCCCCTTCTAGGAAAGCAATGTCGGTACTATAAAGGTCTTCCTATCATGCAGTCTATTCAAGTGGTAGTTGACCTAAATGTCCATCTACAACAACAAAAAATATAGCGTCATCCACATTGAATTGAAACAGATAATCAATGCTCATAAAAAAAGGCACACACAAGTACGATCGACCTATCCTAAGTCTACTTTTGTGAACTGGCCAAAACGTCTAACCATGCAGAGTGTGAGATAGTCATTTTGACCTTTATTCTAAAGGGTTAGCTCACGTTTGAAATTTAATTCATAGCCATTGGGTGGTCAAAGTTTAAATGACTTTCATGTTGTGCGGTTATATACAATTTTAATCTTTTAGTTAAGTTCATTGTTACTTAATATTATAATGGGTGTTGTGAAAATGTCTCATCTTGTCGGATGTCCCACTACACACAACTCCCTGATCCTAGTAGGTAGAAGCATGTTATTATATGGAAATGAAATGCACCGCCTTGAGTGGCTACAGGTGGCTTCATTACACATTCTTAACTTAAAGTTTGTTGGTTAACATTTTAGTCAGTTTTTTTTTTGTTCAAATTTCGCTTAGCTTAGGTTCAAGTCAATTAAATTGTTGAGTCATCTATTTAGGATTCCAAAGAAGTGTTATGGAATTCTACGTGAAGGGTGGAGAGTTCCAAGAAAGTTTAAGATAAATTTTAAGAAACTATAATGTTTAGGGGATTATGCTAGAATTATTTAAGTTATTGTTAATTGAATTTAAAATTTGCTCAATTAAAGTTAAACTATCCAAAGTAGGCCTTAAATCCTATTAAATTATCCTCAAATCTTATTTAGAATTAGAAGATTAAGTTTAGAAGATTGCGGACTATTTTAAATTACCTTTCTTTCTCTTTTTATTGATTAATTAATTTATCAATGAACTAGTCTTTAATTACGTTAAATTAAATAATTTTAGAAAAATCTAAAATTGATCGGTTGCTTATGAATATTCTTCAAGTCTATTGTGAAAATTTCAAGAATTTTTTTATTGTAATTATTAAGTTATGATTTATTAAAAATCTATTTCAATCTTTAGATTCTTAAATTTCAAAAAATATTTTAGTTGATAAAATGTTTTTAGCATATTATTATAATATTCTTCTTTATATGAAATGTCTATGGTTTAAATTTTATTAAATTTAGTGAAGTAGATTGATTCTTATGAATCTTAGAAGATCATGTAATTTTAAAAGTATTTTTAATTAAAATTAATGTTTACTGTTTAATATTTATTTATATACTAATAAAGTCTCAGTAATTTTTAGTTACTTTCTGCTTTCAAAACTTTATGGGGGAGAAATATCGTAGGGTGAAGTGTTTATCCAAAGGAATTAAGTTAAATTTTTGAGTTATTTAAATTAATAAGGTTAATTTACAAATGTATTAAATTAACGACTTTAGATTAATTAACTTAAGCCCCTGATCATCTTACTCTAATGAAATTATCCCTAAATTTTATGTATAAGCTTTAGGGAGCTTAATTAGGGTTGAGATCAGCACATTTTTTTGAGATTATGTGGTTTAATTTGGGTTTAGGTAACTAAATTAATTAATTAGGCCATGTAATTGGGGTTTATGACAAAATTGGGGAAAAGTCCTAATTAATTTGGATCTAAAAAAATTCAGAAAAATTTCCTGAGGTCTCTCTAGACCTAAGGAACCTCCCACAAAAATCTAGGGTCATAACTAGGTCTAGTTAATGTTTAATTGGGGTTTTGATGGTTTTGCATATTTGTTAAATTAACCCTATATTATATTGTATAACTTAAGGCTTTTAATATCCCAAGGAATAGCTCATTGAATGGAGCATTTCCTTTTTTTTTCTTCATTTTCTATGATTTTTTTGAAGTTCTTATCACTTAATAGGATTATAAATTCATTTTTTTTTACTACTCGCAACTAGGGGTGTAAACGAGCCGAACACGAGCGAGCCCAAGCTCAGTTCGTGATCGGCTCGTTTATATTTCGAGCTAAAAAAGTGTGTTCGTGTTCGGCTCGTTTGCTTAGGGAGCCGAACACGAGCCGTTCACAAACAAAAAGTTGTTTTGACAACCCTAATCATGTAACCATAAGATGTTAATGATTGACAAGATTTAAAACATCATTTGAATCTAATTTAAGTCATGGAAGAGGTCTAAATAAAATTTTGTCCTTTGGAGAAGGCCAGATCTATGGTGGAGAGGCCAATTAGCATCACTCCTTGGATCCTTCAGCATTGAAAATCAGTTGGGGGTGGGTGAGTGGAGGATCCCAAATTCTCCTTTTTTAATTTATTTTCTGTGCTCATCCAACCACCTGGTCTGGGCTAGGGCAGAGGTTGTGGGATCACTGGCCAAAGAAAGAAGAACATACCTTCCCCTCTTTGTGAAAAGAAGGCCATGACCTTGGGACCAATTGACTAAGGCTAATCTAGCCCTTAGGGAAGTTTTGAAGCTCAGTTTGGCCAATGGAGTGCGTCTACATGCCTAGAGGGAGGGTTTCTATGGCTGAACTAGCTTGTACTTGACTTGGGTTGGTTAGTTTGAATAGGCTTGGGTTAGTTCCAATTCATGTATAATTTGATCCTTTTTTTTGTTTAAGTTTGCCTTATTTTAAAGATCAGTTTAGTTTAATTTATATTTTATCTTTAATCCCTTAAAGATAATTTATTTCAAGTTTAATGAGGTTTAGTTTTCAATTAATAACTTATATATATCTATATATCTTTATATACTTCTATGTTTTTATCTAAGTCTATATTTTGTTTCATCTTTAGTTTACGTTTTAGCTAAAGTTCATGTGTCTTTTGAATTTAGTGATATCCATGTTGTGTATTGGATTTGAGTTTTAATTATTTTGCAGTAGGTTATATTTAATGGTTTAAACTTAGGTTGTATTTCATTTTAGATCGTATCCATCTTAAGTTTTTTTCCTTAAAAAGTTTTAATTTTAAGTTCAAGAATACATTAATTCTAAGTTGATTTTGACTTTCAAATATCAGTTGAGATAATTCTAAGTCAAATTTAGCCTTTTGTTTTAATATAGATATTGGTCTAAGTTAAAAGATTTTATACCTTTCAAGAGTAATGTATTAGTGATTTATTATTATTATTGTTATTATTTACTAAATTATCCTGGTCCTGACACACCCCAAAATGAGGTCTGATTTGGGCATGAAAGGCTTCTTTGAATGGTTTTGACGATTCAGACGCACTTTAGTGATCTGTTTCGCGAAACAATGCTCTAAAATAAACTTTTTATTTAGGATAAAATTTTATTCATGAAAACTTAAAAGCACACGGATCCACATAAAATGTGTCAAAACACCTTCAAACTCGTGATATGCTCCAAGCATGACGGCGAATCCGATGTAGCTTACGTAATTAAATATCGAGCACTATAATGATCTAGAGCGATCACGATAGATTTGAGTAATTTTTTATGTTATATTTAATTTAGTTCATTTTTAATTTAAATTCATTTAATTATATTTAAGTTTGAATTATATTTAATTTTAGTTTTAATTTAAGCCTAGCACAAATTCATTCAAGATAATCCAAGCCCTAAGCCACATCATGATCAACCACCTCTAGGCACTCGGAAGGAGCCATAGATCTAGATGGGGGAAAGGTGTGGTGGGAGTGTTGACCAAAACGAAGTCCACAGTGTTTTTACTTGAGCAAAAGTTGACATATTATACAAATTTAATGGTTTTTAAATTTATAATTATTTATTAGTAATGTTGGATCAAAATTAGATAGAGTCGTCTTAGATAGTTTGGTCACATTAAACGTCGACCAACTGATGATCCGATTAGGAGAGTATATGTTTTAGATTCGACTTATGTTAAGAAAGGTAGAGATATACCTAGGAAGACTTGGGCTTATTGTATAAAAAATGATCTTAATTTATTAGAACTAAATGAAAATATGACAATAAATAGGAAGCAATGGAGAAAAAGGATTCATGTAGCCGACCTTACGTGGTGGGATTAAGACTTTGTTGTCGTTGTTCTATTAGTAATGTTGGAAATTAAGGGATGCCCGGATGTGATAACTTGCGTTGAAATTGCTAATTCTTTGGGAGAGGTTAGGGTTAAGAGAATATTATGCAAGTTGAAAGGAATTTTATAATTTTGCAATTAGACTGGATGCGATCATGGATATAAGTTTTTCAAAAGGAATCGTAATTATATTAGATAGATGAGTGAAGTAACAACTATCAAAGATCGGGTGGTGAAAAATAATCCAAGTGATTTGGGATTATAAATGTAGGGCAGCAGGTTTCCAGAATAAGGCATGTAGTAGAACTTTTGAAAGGAATAAGAAGGAAAAAGGGCAAAGAAATTCCATAATTTTAACATGGATGGAGGTCCTAAAAAAGAATTATGTAAATTAAATTTAAGATTGACGGAATGATTCGGTAGGAATGAATAGGCAAGTATGATTCATAGGTCTGTCATGAATATTTGCAGTAAGTCTGTTCTTGCTGCTGATGATATTTTTAAGATACTCTAAATATGTTCCTTGATAACCATGCATATGGATTTGTAAAAGTTTTTCATGCCATCATCTCCTTGCATTTTTCCCCCTTAACTTCTTCTGCTTCTCCATCCCAGAAATCCTGCTTTTGTAGTTTAATGCATATTACTTGCACAAATCACGTATGTTCTGATTACATAGTAACTTCAAACTAGTTTGCATTTCGATTTTGATTGTAGATGGACTAATTATGGAATATCGTCCAACAATTTATGGCTTTTTTATTGGTTATCACCATGCTCCACCATTGTCTTTGATGGTCATATTCTCGGGTTTACTATGGCACATAAAAGGGGCCTATTTTCACTTTCATTTCAGCTTTTTTTATGTTAATATACGAGGGGCTGACTAGAGTTTATAAAGACAGTATACTCATCCTTAACCATGCAGTATTACCGGAATTTGGTAATAAAAAGCTCATAATTGACAAAGGGGTTAATAAAAATGGCATACTAAGTGCATGAAGATCCTGCCAATACAGAGGTTGGGGAGGGGCTGATGTGTGATGTGCACTGTTAACAATTTTGCATTGCGGAGAGGCCGATTCATGTCCGAGGTTTTAAACATTAAATATTATAATATATTTGCACTATTGTGTCTAAGTAATTAGAAGTTGCTATCCTTTCTATTAAAATATGAGAGGAACGAGAAATTTCCATATGAATTGGGCCGAAAATAATAGATTCTATTCCGCTAGGATCATATCAAAATGACAAAATCCTGAATACATGAAAGATAAACAATTATAATTTTAGAGGTAGACGATCTCTCCCAAACCTTTACCTTAAGATTCAAGCAACAATCACACATCCCTAATCCTAAATTTATTAAGCCATATTTATACTCACAACAATAACTTACAAATGACTAAATTTTCCTTGTAGTCTTGCGCCGCACATAAGTTTTTAGATAATAACTAGCAAATAACAAATTGTTGGATTAAGCTGTATGGCTTCCACTTGACGTCATAATTTGGAAATTCTTTTTATTTAATCAGTACTTCGTCTCACCTGTTGATTCGTGACTCACTAATGGTTGAAAACTTACCGTGAAGTAAACCCATCAATCACTTAAGTATACGTGCAAGTAATAATGCGGCTAAAGAGTACCGCATATCAATTCCTCGAGAATAGTGCTAAAATATTTCTAAGAGACTTTTATTTTACTGAACCGCTAAGTCTGGTTTGAAATAATCAAATGTGAGAAAAGAATCTAACAATCGTGAGCATGCATTAAACATAAATGGTAGGAAAAAGTGTAGAGTTTTAAGATATGCAAGATTTATACTCCTGTGACATCGGCTAGATAGTTTCTTGAAGTTTTCCTATTAAATCCACGCTATTGTTGACAACTAGGGAAATAAGTTTTCTTTTTAAGCTTATGTCTAGGTCAGAAGAAGAATCATAAATCCATAAAATTAAGTTTCACTTAACCCGATGTTGTTTCTCAGGATTCTTCAGATCCCCTGTCTTAGTTGCAACTTCCTACTAGAATATGCCTATTCTACAAGGATTTTGTGTTTAACCCATTTGTTCTTCTACGTGATTAGCAGAAGTTGTAGATCACGAAAACTTTTTAACATTCTTATCATATTTGATAAAAAATAAGCTATGATCGAAAGGTTAACGCATTAACATCAGAAGTTAATGTATCAAAAAGATGTCGAAAGAAACAAAAAATCCATAGAAAAAAAAAACCACAAGAAAACCACATGGCGTAAATTATAGGGGCATGAAATTAAGTCAATCACAATGCATGAGAAAAGAAAAAAACCAATACTTGTATTGCATGCACAAAAATAAAGATTGTAGTGCAAAAGGTCTAAAACACTCACCCAGTGCCGCTCAGTCCTCAACAATACACCACGTTTCTCTTTGATCAATACAAACTCTCACCAATCTCCTTCATACAATGAACTCACCCTCACCTCTCAATCTTTCCAACTCTCACAAGGAAATCAACATGAAAAGAAAAGAAAAAAATGAAGGCAAACTGCCCTAGAGGTTCTCTCCTTCAAGGAGGAAGAAAAATCTAGGGTTTACGTTTAAACCCTCAAATCTCCTCTTTCTAGCTGCCTCCAATGTTCCCCAGCATCCTCCAAGTAGCCCTAAGATGACTGTTTATAGCCAAGATCTTGGATTTAGCAAGAAATATCTTTCCAAAAATATTTTTTGCTTCGTCGGCGTCGTCACGCCCAAATGCGACGTGATCATGTCGGTGTTGTGGATCAGGTGGTGTGGTCATGCCAAACCTTTGATAGAGCGGTGTGCTCATGCCCAATCCGTGCGTGGTCACACTGCTACCTTCGATACGATGGCGTGGTCATGCCTATATGGGCTGTGGTCATACCAGTTTTGACAGTTCAAATCTTAGTTCTCCTCGCTCCAAAAATGCGTGCTTGATCACCTGTAATTTGCACCTCACCAATAAAAACCTTCCACAAGCGTAAATCCGTGATAAATAAAGTGAAATAACAAGTAAAAAAGGGGCAAAATGCACGTATAGTTACGTAAAATTGACTCATGTCAAGCACACCTTTAAATCAAATTGGTTCTAAAGAACTTCCATATCCCCATCTTCTCCCAGGAAGTGCATAATCTATTGGTGTAACCATGTTCTTGATGTGCAATTTATCACAATATTTGATCAATTTATCACCCTTAGTGATGCCCACTGAATGAACCTCAATGGATCAACTGTTTTGGATGACATCAACTACTGTATTAGATATTGGACCTGCCCATAGATATTGTAGCATGAATTCTTATAAATTCAACATTTGCATACTTATAGTTCCATACAAGTGAGGTATCCTGATGCTCGAAGAGAGGTCTAGAAATTTTTTTTTGTAAAATACTCGAAAACATGCTTCACACTGTCAACCCAATCCATGTTAAGATGTTTTTGATTTTTATCATCCAATTTTCATCTGTAAGATGCAAAAACATCACATTTTCTATTGTCAGTAATATATTTTATTCATCGTGATTATCATCTGAGACACTTTTATCACTTCCACTAAGAACAACAATGATAGTTTTTCGATTATTACAAAGTGTTATCAATGGGTCTTTTTAGTCTACATGAAGCTTAAGCTCCATCTCCTTAATTTGAATGAATCTTCTTCTACCAGATGATTCAATCAGCTCTATTAACGTTGAATTAAAACCTTGGGGATAGCGATATGGGCGCACATTGAGATGAGAAACCCCCAGTCTCAGGGTTATTGTATGCTGGTGTTCCCTTTGAGCGATAATTCGTGTGACAACTGAAAGACTTCTGCAAATTATTCTAGGAGCTGTTGGATCTGTGCTGGATTCTCTGTTAACTCCATGTCATGTGTCTTTTTCATGTTATGCAACTTAATCAAGAATCTCAATCGTGCTTTCTATATTGCCCTAACCATGGCCTTAAGTGTCACCAAAGTCTTGTGCAAACTAGGATCACTAGGAAGCATCACCATCTTGTATCTCTTTTGGAACTCCATTGTTAAGATTTTCCAATTATTTTAGTCTCCTCTAAGGACCATAACTATCTTTTATCCAACATCATATCAGTGCTCCTTAAATTCAAGGGAAGAAAATACCCCATCACCTGAATATGTTGGAGTGTTAAAATCACCTTTTTACAAACTCTACTGTTCTTCTCTATCTCGTCTCCATCGTGACTCCAAAACTTCCTGTGATAACTGTCTTAAGCCTAAATTGCTTCATTACTTGAATAGAGATGAAGTTGTGGGTGGCTCCACTGTCTGCCACCACCACGTTTCACTCTCTAAATTGTCCCCAAAGTTTCATAGCGTGGTTTGATGTTAACCTTACCATTGAGTTCAATGAGATTTCTACCACATCCAACTGAGGTTATTCCTCCTCCGCACCCTCCTTCATAATCTCCTCTGTTTCTTTATCGTCTGTCTCCTCATCAAACACTATGAGAATCTGTAAGGTTCTATCCTTTCAATAGTGTTCGAGGACTAATTTTTCATCACACTGAAAATATAATCCCCTTGGCTTACTTCTGAATCTCTGTCTCTATAAGGCGTTTGAATGTTGCCTCAATCTTGGCCATTATTTATGTCCCTTGGAGCCTCCATATGGAATCCCATTGTTTGAGTTTTTGGCATCATTATGGTTGTAGCATTTCGTTATGGCGTTCCATTTGTGCTGCTCATATTAGTTTATTCCGTTGCATTTATATCTTCTACTAACTGCGTTAATTTCATAGTTTTTCTCAATCCTCATGGTCCCAGTAGACGAAGTGCTTTCGAACCTCTAGCTTCAACCCCTTCATGAAGTTTTCTTCAAACACTACTTCTGATATCATTCTCAAATGACTAGATAACATTTCAAATTTCTCCCTATAATCAATAATAGACCATTCCTAGACCAATGTAAAAAACAGTTAGTGTAAATCTCCTTCCACCATGCTTATGAAATGCTCCAACAATCGTTTTTTGAATTCTTTCATATTCTGATTTGCTGACGTTTTTATATCTATTGATACCACACTAGAGCCTTTCCTTCCAAATACATTGTTGCCATCATCAATTTTTCTTTCTTTGTCAGCCCATTAAAATAAAATGTCTCTCCACCTAATAAACCAAATCATAGACATCCTCTCCTTCAAAGATCAACATCTTTAACTTTCTTATGCATGAGTCTCCTCCCCAATTTCCTCGATTGAAATTTGTTCCATTCTAAGAGGGTTTGGGTTGCTTTCCTCGACCCATATTAATTTTCTCTCTTCCATAAGTCTGACTCATCTCATAATCAACTCGCCCGTTTCCATAGGCTCCTGAATCACTTTCCTCTAGAAAGGCTGCCGCAACGAAAGGTTCTGGCGTAGCTGGATGCTGCCCTTGGTAGAGGCCCCACCGCTGTTGTCCCTATTTCAGGTTGAAATCCTTTAAATCGATCTTCTCCAGCATCGAATCACACATCGTCCCGTTTTGCCTGTTGTTGCTCATGTAAGCCATCATATTTAGCACTATTCCTTCAAAATATTGTCGCTCAAGTCTGCTCTAGAATCCTTTGCACGATTCTGCTGCTCCAGATCTGCCTAAGACAGTTTCATTGCCTTGATGTCGCATGAATTTTTCTGATTGCTGCCTCTAGCGTTTGCTTTAGACGCTGTCGCTATATCCTCTGGCAGGCAACAATGGGTTTGTGTGAAACTACGCGATCTTCTTTATCATTTCTTCCAGGGCCATGAATTTCCCTTCTATGGACGAGAAATACCCCGCCATTACTCTCATAATGATTTTTAATCATGGAGGGGGAATCACAGTTGTAACATGAGGTTTGGTAATAAAGGCGATGTCGCAGAGCTTCCCACTAGCTCAAATCACTACTGTATGACGAGGTTTGGTCATGAAGATGAATGTATTGTGAGTTTCATTCATGTAGACGATGTTGTGGAGCTTCTTAGCCACCTTGAATCATGACTGTATCGCGAGGTTCAGTCACGAGGGCGACCTAGGATCCCATATTTGGTTTTCTAGCTAGCTCGAATCGCAACTATATCGTGAAGTTCCATCATGAACATGACTGATGATCCTGTCATTGGCTTCCCAACTAACTCGAATCGTGATTCTATCGCGAGGTTCAATCATGAAGGCGGCATAGTGATGATTTTAGAATGATATGAGACAGAGCAACAACCTTGAAGTCGAACGACAAAGTTCTCTAGCGGAGCAGCGGTCTCAAATGTTCTGATATCGATTTGATAGGAACGAGACAATGTTTTGCAGGAATTAGGGAAAAAATAATAGATTTTATTCCATCCGTACCAAATTAAAACGATATAATCCCCATACATAAAAGATAAACACCTACAATTCGAAAGGTAGGCGTTCTCTCTCAAACTTTAACTCTTAAGATTCAAGAACAATTACATATAACTAACCCTAAACATATTAAGTCCTATTTTATCCCACAATAATAACTAATAAATGACTAAATTGCCTTTGTAGTCTTGTGCTACAAATATGTTTTCAAATTATTTGGAAGAAGGCACCATGGGCACCGGCCTAACAAAATATTGCCAACATTCTGTTGGATTGGTTTGATGCTAATTTAATACGTTTAACTATTATTATATAGCTGTATAGTACATACTAAATGCTTGAGATTCTTGACAAGGTTGGGGTTGGAAAAAGTTTTTTGAATCCTTACCCGTTATTGCAAAGAGGTTGTTTTGTTATCAGAACCCTTCGCCTCTACTTCACACGGAATCAACCAAACAGTTCGTGATGTTATTGTTATAGTACTTGAGTATTTTGATCTCCATATTATATAAAGTTTTTTAATCTTGCATAAATTTTCATATTTGGCAGGCCATTTCTATCATGGCTAAGTCTGGTTTTGCGGAGCTAATTGATTTTAATCCCATCCGTGCGAATGACGTGCAATTACCAGCAGGTGGTACTTTTATCATAGCACATTCGCTTGCAGAATCACAGAAAGCAGTAACTGCTGCGACAAACTATAATAACCGTGTCGTTGAATGCCGCTTGGCTGCTGTAAGTTTTTCTCTTAATTTGCTTTGGAGTTGATGGTTTTTGCTTAATTCATGATTTATGGTATCATCCTGTATCTCCATTCTAATTGCATTGGGCATTATCAGGCAAACATTACTCAATTTTATTCTGGTTGATTAAAAATTATTCATTTTTCAAAGTAAAAAATGTAAGTAATACTTAACAGGAGACACTATTAGTTTCCCCTAAACATGCTTATATATGTTTGCATTTGGTAGGATGACAGTGCTGAAAATTGTCTTATAGGAGTTCCTTTCTTTCTGTCAATTCTGAAGCAAAGTTATTATTGTTTCTTCACAACAAATCATACCCTTCGTATTGTGTTTGAAAGAATGAATGCACAAGCACACATATGACTACCGCAACCTCAACCACTTATCTCATTAGTTTCCCCAAATTTCCTTTCCCTTATGCTCTTTTTCATTGAACTTATGTATTTCTTTGGAGATCTCTGCGAAGGAGATTTAGAGTATTTTGCGCATAACAACTTTTGTGAAGCCCCTGTCGTTCATTCTATGATCAAAAGTTTGGCGTACTCCTCTTAAATGAATTTTGTTTACTATTGCAGTGTCATGGTCTAACAGAAAACAAACTTGTGTATTGTCATTGGTTATATTTTATAAATTTTCACCACATTTACTGATCTGAGACTGTTTATGGCAAGAATTATGGACATTAAATTTTCGTATGTTTCTATAAAAGAATTCCTCTACTGTAGCGAGATACACAGTATAACTAGTTGGGGTTTGTTCGGTAATGTAGCAACTTCTTCATAACCTAAACATTGCCTACTTTTATACAAGTGCCAGTTGAGCGCCGGTGTAAAACAGTTTATCATTGGCGTGCAGGCAAGAAAGCTTTGCCCCCAGTAAACTGAACTAGTTCCATGCAGCACGACTGCGGTCTGGTGCTGTTGCTCTGTGCACGGTACACCTGACCAAACAAAGTCTTTACCTCAGAATACTGAATTTCTTTGAAGTAGCAGGCTGGATTAACTTTATTCCAAACTCATATTTATGCCAGATATATTATATATTCTTAGGGAAGGCTAACATTATCCAAATAAAAATATTTTTCCAGATCGTTCTTGCCATAAAGCTTGGAAAGAATACAAAAGAGGCAGTCTCTGAGTTTAAAACTTTATCTGATGTTGAAAGGCTGTGCATAGAGTTTGCAGAGAACCGTGGATCCTCGAATCCTGGGCTTGCTGTGAAGGTTCTGTCAATTCTATTTCTCCTTGTTCTAAAGCATTATTTTATTTTAGATCCTTTTTTTATTTTTTATTTTTTTGTTGTTCTAACATTTATTGTACTCTTCTGTTATTTATTTATTGTACTCTGATTCGGTTACTTGGCTTTCTTATTTTAGCCAATAATATTACTAGCCAATGTAAATTGTATGCCTTTTCTTTGTGAAGTTCTATAAATATGCTGAGAAAGATTCACATTATGACGTGTATGCGCTTTGAGATGAAAGTCCGTAGAATTTGTGCTTAATTTGGTATTGATATTAGCAGAATTATGACGGTCTCCTAACATTTAACTCATCTTCCATCTCTACCCCCCAAGTTTCTTTCGACATTTTCATATGTTATTTTAATCTTTTAATTTAATTTTTTATTCCTTTTACAAATGATTTTTCCTTTCTCAACACAGCATTATTGGTTTTAAGGTTCATGATGTTGTGATTATAACTTGTCCATGGGGATTATGAATGTCCTAATCATGGTTGAATTTTACCTTGTGGGTAACGATACATGCATTGCTATGGTTAGCAGGACAACTTTACAGAAGAAGTCGTTTGTATTGGCTTTAAATTCAAAGCATTTTGCAAATTCTTAACTGATTTCTTTTCAAATGCATCTTCCAATGCTATGAGAACATGAATTTCTTGCAGAAGCAGACTGTTGAGAATTGGACCTAATTTAGGTTTGTATTGGAAAAAAAGAATATTGAAGAAGTCTACCCTATTTAAGCCCATGTTATGAATATACAAAGTAAGTTTTGAGCAATTCTTTCTTCTTGGCATCCGAGCCCTAACCTAATAGCTATCACACTGTTTGATCTTCTGGATTGGGCGTTTAGAGACTAGAAACTTTCTCCTCGAGAGAACACGCTTCCCTTCTGCTTTCGTTCCACCTTTGAAGCGGCATTGCCAGCCGATGGCTCTCGGTTAAACGATTTTTGTTTCACTGGGAGTCAGGGGGCGGAGAAGACTGCCTCACCGAGTTGCAGGACGGGCCGACGCTTCCTTCTATGATCGTCCTTCCCCTTCATCCTTGCGAAGCTGGATGAAGCAGCCGATGAGATCCCGACTAAATGTCATTATACTGTCGGGAAGAGCTACCTGGGATGCTCACGATGGGATCGCGATGATTAGATATCCCTCAACACTTGCTTATACAGGGAGCTAGCGTGTCGACGAGAGCTACTACCTCAGCACTTGCTTCGTCGTAGGTGAAGCTAGATATCCCTCCAGTGGATCTGAAGCTTGATGGACCGACCACGTATGTTGAGACCGCTTTAGTAGAGCAGAGACTAGGTGACTGAGGACGAACCAAAGAGTGACAGTGCTAAGGGGGATAAGTGGAGAACCACATGTGCCTTAATCTACAATTGGTTACTCAACTTGATGATTTCGTCAATTGTATCTTTAATAGATGGCATTCAAAATGTGAGAGACATATGAGCAATGCTGAAGAAAATTTATGCTTGGACGAAGAATCACATGAGGGTGTTCCAGATTCAGCATAAGATAGAAACAGTTGTACAGAATGATAAAATGATTTTGGAATACCCTATAGATTTGGAGCGGATGTGGATAAATCTTGATCACTTCTCATCGATGTCGAGTTGTGACGATCCAGAGTGCAAGAAAGAGGAGATCTTCACAGAAATGAGGATTGCAGTTTCTGGCCCATCTGAACCTAGTCTTTGATCAGAGATTAGTCTTCCTAGCTCAGGAGACTATCCCTTCACCAGATGATGCTATTGCTGAAATGATACAAGAGGAGAGTTGTTGCATGCAACTACATTGAGCCGACTGGAATTCTGAGTGCGCTATCAGCATTGACTACCTCGAGCTCAGGTATGATAGGTGTTCAGGGGGAGACTCACAAGTGTTATATTCGTAGTGAAGTTAGGCATCTGAGCAAAACCTATCTTAGGCCACCTAAGGAGAGAGAGAGAGAGGGACTGGTGGACATGGACAAGTTGGAGGCTATTGTCATGGTCGTGGTGGTCAAAAATGTGGAAAAGGGGGCTACCGGGAAAATCTGATGGCAGCAGAGTAGGGACAAATAGGAGCAGTTTTTATTAATGGGGATCATCATTATTTAGGAGTAGTTGAAGAGGAAACAAAAAGTCGCAGGAGATGGGTCTGAGGATGCTTTCAACCACTCATCATCAATGGGTAACATTGTCACTTATGCTCACTCTGATAATGATATTTGTGATACACATGCTCTTGCCTCTATTTTCATAAATGATCATCAGAATGGATAATAGATTCTAGTGCTTCTTGACATGTGATAAGTCATGCTAGGAAGTTTTCTTTCTATAGTCCCTTAACAATAATAGAGAACATCAAGACTGCTGATGTTACAACACAACTTGTAGTTGCTAAGGGTATAGTGAGAGGTAGTAATTATATGACTTTGTCTAATGTTTTGCATGCTCCTTTTCGAGTGAACATTTTATCTATTAGTATCATTACTCTTCAACTAAAAGATGTTATTGGATATTTTCAAGGTGATCTTCTAAGAGAAAGGGACGGGTTAGATACTTGAGATTGGAATGTGACATAGTTGAGTCTGGTACTTGGACTAGGAGGGGGTGGGCTCAGTTTTGACATCCATGATAGATAGTTATAGAGTAGGAGATTCTGTGAGGAGTGTGGAGGATGTGTTGCTACTACATCATAGACACATGAGTTACTCTTTTTTTAGTTTAATGAGTCGGTTGTATACTCTTTATATGAAAAGACAAATAAATAAAAGCTTGTTTATGATGTTTGTGAGTTTGATAAGCTTAATAGGAGCTTTTATATCAATTCTGAGAATAGGAGTTTTGTATGTTGGACTTCATATTTTCTAATGTTTAAGGACATTGTTATACAATTTTGTTGAATTATTATCGATATTTGGTGATTTATATTGATTGATTTTCTCATGTTAATTAATTATTTTTGATGAAAAATAAGGGTGATATGTTTGATTGATTTAAAGACTTCCTTAATACAATCCAGACTTAATATGTTGCAGTAGTAAAGATATTGATGCTTGATAATGAGATAAAGTATACCCAAAAAACATTTGGGGAGTACTTGTGAGCTCAATGATACAACTTCAAATCACATGTCCATACACATCGACACAAAATGGAGTAGCAGAGAGAAATAATACGCATCATCTAGAGGTAGCCTGAAGCTTGATGATCGCAATGAATGTCCCAAAACACTTATGGGACAAGTAGTTTTGACAGCTGCTCAATTGATTAACAGGATGCCCTCGATGGTGTTAGAGTGGAAGCATCCTTGTCTGATTTTGAAAGGAAATGATGGCAGAATCCTCCAATTGAAAGTGTTTGGATGTAAATATTTTGTGAAGGATCATGTGCCATCAGTAGGAAAGCTGGATCCCAGAGTTGTGAAATGTTTGTTTGTAAATTGTTCTGCTTCCCAAAAGGGCTATGTTTGCTAAAGTCTGATAGAGAAGAGGCTGTTTGTGATCATAGATGCATCATTTAGAAATTTTGAACCACACTTCACCTAGGTGGTGATATCATATTTGGTGAGTCACCAAATACTAAAGATGTGAGTCAAGAGGGGGGTGAACGCAATGGTGAGAGAGTGGTACATATGAGAGAAATGCCTTGTCTTGTGATGCATGAATTAGCTGAGAAATTGGAAAAGGAGGAGTGAACCCAGAGGTAGTTGGATTCAGGCTGATGGTCAGCTAAGGGTGTATACATGAAGAAGAAAGCAAAATGAGGGAGTTGAGCATGCAATGTATGCAATGCCACTTGCACTTGCTAGTCTCTTGTCCCGACCTTCCTCGACTCTTGAGACGCCAACACCATTGACCTTCGACGCAGAACTCCTAGGTTATATGATTCCTCCTTTATCTTCTCCTAGCCCCCCAACTTTAGGGAGGACCTCTCGCAGGAATGCGGGACATCCTCTCGATTATTTTAGATAGGAATATGATATTGCTTACTTTGTTTCATATTCTATCATATCATATTTAAATGGATCATTCATTGCATCTTTGGACACTTTTTTTATACCCAAGTGTTGGTAGGTTACTAAAAAGGATTTCAAGTGAAAAACGACTATGCATAAAGAGCTTAGGGCTTTTGATAAAAACTGACCATGAGAGATAATGCCACTACCAGCGATGAAAAGGATAATTGGGCACAAGTGGATGATCAAAGGATGGAGCGATATAAAGCAAGATTGCTGGCGAAAGGGAACAATCATACTATAATGAAATTTCTGCACCAGTACCAAAGATGAGCACGGTGATGACCCTGTTTTCTCTGGAAATGAATGGTGGGTGAAGATTACACCAACTTGATGTAAATAATGCATTTCTTCATGGTGAGTTACTAAGGGAGGTATATATGAAGATATCACTAGGATTCGATATTCCCAAACAGTGGGCAAGGTGTGTAGGCTTAGAAAGTCACTGTATGACTTGAAACAATCACCTCGAGCCTAATTTGACATGTATAGAAAGACTATGGAGGGCATGAGATACTAACAGATCAAAGTAAACTATACAATGTTCTTTCGACAACATGAATGTCACACAACTATACTTCCTGTGTATGTGGATGATATCATTGTCACCGGTGACGATGAAATAAAAATTTCCCAACTAAAGTTAAGATTGGGAAATGAATTTGAGGTGAAGATCTTAGACATCTCATATATTTTCTTAGGATTAAAGTAGCCCGTGGACCTGAGAGGATGGTCTTGTCCCCGAGAAAGCATGCACTAGATATTCTCATAGAAATAGATATGCTAGGGTGTAAATATGCAGTCTCCACAATTGACTAGAGGCTTAGTTGAGTGCAGAGACAGGAGAATTAGTTGATCGTGAGAGCTACCTGACATTTCTTTTGCAGTGAGCGCGGTGAGCCGCACATGCATGATCCAAGCAAGTGTCATATGGATGCATTATATGAGATTTTGAGGTACTTGAAGTGTGCAGTCGTGAAGAGGTTGATCTTCAAGAAGAATGGACATGTAGACATTGAGGGCTTTTGTTACACTAACTGGGTGAGTTGTGCAAATGACAGAAGATCCATCTCAAGATACTGTATGTTCGTATGGGGAAACTGTCTCTTGGAAGAACAAGAAAGAGTCTGTAGTAGCGAGGTCTACAACAGAGGCAGAGTACATAGCCATGACCTTAGGAGTTGCTGAGATGATGTGCTTGAGAGCCTTTTTGGTTGAGCTAAGGTGATCCAAGGAACTCAAATGAAGTTTTGGTGCGACAACAAGTCAACAATCAGCATTGACAACAATCTGGTGCTACATGATAGAACCAAGCATGTGGTGATTGATAGAGTTGAATAACGGGCTGCTGGAGCTAAGTCATGTAGCTATTGGAGAGCAAGTGGCTGACTGCTTTGCTAAAGGACTTAGTTTATTAGATTTGCCTAGTTTATGTAACAAGATGGGCTTAGTGTATATCTTTTACCCATCTTGAGGGGGAGTGTTGAGAATTGGATGTAATTTAGGGTCCTATTGGAAAAAAAAAGAGGGAATATTGAAGAATTCTAAGGGTTTATTTGTAAAACATTGTAATACTCTATTTAAGCCTATGTTATGAATGTACAAAGTAGGTTTTGAGCAATTCTTTCTTCTTAGACATGCATGATTAAATCAACCAAAATTGTCTTTTCTTTTTTTGCATGAAAATGATTACTTCGACAATATTTGCAAGTAGATATTATTCCTTATGACATGTTTTACAACTTCAGTCATTTTTCTGCTTCGTTATACAGGAACTTTTGAAAAAAGAGCCTTATACTGCAGAAGATATTGAAAGAATCACATTGGAACCACTGAAATCTATCTTTGAAAATTCACCATCTTCATTGGATGTTCTGAACGCTGCTAAAAATTTTAAGCTATTCCAGGTAAGTCAGTACCCCCTTTCATTCATGGAATACTGAGTATTTGTGCCAAATATTTTCTTTCTCATTTTGTAAAGGCAAGTATCATTACTGTATCTAGATAATGGAAATTACTGTGTGTGTGTGTGTGTGTGTGTGTTGTGATAACTGTGCAACTGCTGGTTAGTACTGTTATAGAGTGAGTTTTGTGCTCCACCTACAACAAGTTTGCTTATTGTCTTATTATTTTCATTTCTTTTTTGATTGCTTGATTAAGGTTTAATTTTTATGGATATGTTGTAAAAACTTAGTCCCACCTGCCATAATTTCAGTTAGGTTTGTTGTTATATTCAAGGTTCTCTCTCTACTGATTGTTTGGTAATTGTGGTATTTTTGCGGCTTTCCTCGTATTGTCTTCTTATATCCCTATCATATCTTATTCTCTCTCTCTAGCTTTTTCGGCATCCCTGTCGTCTGCTTTCTAACTTGCTTGGAGCCATCAGAATTAGTTGAATGACATACGCTTTAACCTTTTAAGCTCACCATGTTTAAGCTCCTAACTGACCTCACGGAGATGGTCAGAACTTTGGCTTTCAGAACTTCAGTAATATATGGTTAAGTACACTCTTTTTCGTTGCTTTGAATTTGATAGTACCTATCACTGATGAGAAGGATTGAAGCATGATGGTAGGTTATGCAATTTGCGATGTATGTTGACCATTGACATGTGATATTGGCACATGTAAAAATTAAAAAAAAATTCCTATATGTCTGACTCACTCATCTTAATGTCATAAATAGAAAATATAAGAAATAAAGTTCTCTGATTTATATTATGTTTATTTCAAAATTTCAGTACTTCCTAGGGAAGCCACTTTGGCCTAGTTGTCGAGAGCTTTATTTTCCCACCAAGAGGTCATGGGCTCAAGACCTTGTGTATGTGGCGTGCATTTATTTGTGTCTGTGCGTGTAAAAAACTAAAAAAATCAATACCTCCTCCCCTTATTTTGAATTTCTTTCTTTACGACAACCTTTCTTTCACGTGGTTAGTATTTTGGAATGTACAAATAGTGAGCATGTGTGTTTCTTACATTTTTGCACTCCATAGGCATTTGACATTATATTTTCATTAGTGGCTTGTTGTAGTTCATGTTTATTATTTAGTCTTTTTTCTGTTTTCATTTCTCACTGCACTGAAATCCTCACAAGTTTAATCATCCTCATATTTAATCGAGTTCTTACTTGCATTTACTTTTCTCTCAAATATAAATATTGTGTATCTACTTGGTATTGAATTTGTCAAGCAAAAGATTTATTATTGTCAATAAAAGTGATCAGACTAAAAATAGGATTTAGTTCGAATAGGCTTTTATGAAATTTGGTAAACCCTAAGATTTATGGTAAGGAGAATTAATTAAATCTTGTGAATGATGAGATTTAACAAATCTTGTATTCTTAGTTAAATAATTTTGACAAGAACAGAACATGGGTTTCTATTGCTTATCAGAATGGTGTATTTCTTTGCGAGTGTACAATAAATGCAAACTTCACTATATTATCTTGATAAATTCTTATATATATTGGCCAGATGTGTAATAAATGACAATTGTTCTCAATATTTTATTTATTTGTTATGTGTTATGCCTAATTTTTAAGTTATAAAAATTATAATATCATGTCCAATGCATATTCTTCTTCTATATTTTTAATAATAGAAGTATTTTCTTTCGGTGTTATATCATGTTGTTTATGTGCCCCTGCATCATCAGTTGACAATCAGTTATAAAACTCATGTCAAAATTAATGAAAGAAAGTCACATTGAATTTTTTTAGTGCAAATGCATTCCTCGTAAACAATATGCCTATCCAATTGTGCTAAGAAGTATATAAAGTGGCTCTTCAACATCACCTTAGTGACACACCATAATTAACTTGATTATGATGATTATTAAGCAAAGGTGAACTAGGATGTCATTAGATACATTTTTATATGCATTTTCCAATGTGCTATAAAAGATATTTATTCACAACTTTTTATTTATATTATGTAATTTCCATGCTAAGATAGAAAAATTATAATGTCATATCAACGCGTGTTCTTCTCATGTAATTTTAATAATAGATTTTTCTCGTGCTTAAGTCATATCATGTCGTACAAGTGCGTGTGAATCATAAGTTGAAAATTAGTTATAATACTTATATCAGAATTAATACAACAACAACAACAACAACAACAACAACAACAAACCGTTATCTCACTAAGTGGGGTCGGCTACATGAATTCTTTTTCTTCATTGCGTCATATTGAGTGTCATAGTTTCGTTTAATTCTAATAGGTTAAGATCATTTTCTATTAAGATCATTTTTTATACATTATGCCCAAGTATTTGTAGGCCTACCTCTGCCTTTCTTAACATAAGTCAAATCTAAAACATCTACTCTCTCAATCAGATCTTCAGATGGTCGACATTTAATATGACCAAACCATCTAAGACGACTCTCTAGTTTTGTCCGCCACTGGAGCTACACCAGCCCTATCACGGATATATTCATTTTCCATTTGTCTCTAAATGTGAAGCCACTCATCCACGTAAGCATTCTCATCTCGGCAACACTTAACTTAGTTTTTTGCTTCTCTTTTAAAGGCTAACATCCAACACCATAGTGAAGATGGATCTTAGTTAAAGATGAAGTTATAAATGGCAAATGGAAATGTTATTTTGAGAAGAATAAGTGTTTTAAAGAGAACATATCTTTTATGGGCAAAACAAACATTATAATAAAGTATATTATATATTTATTTGACATAAAGAAGTGCAATTGATTCTAAAATGATTATAGTGTGTCTTTAGATCCATATAAAATACAAATTAAGAGTTGGAGAATTGCAAAAGAAGCATTTTGGTATATGCAAAAGAAGCATTTTGGCATCAATATTTAGGATATGTTTAAAGTTATGATTACTATAAAGGAATTAAATTTGATTAATAAACTAAATTATGAAAGAGAATAATGGAACATAAGTTTAAGAACTTTCATTTTGGAGGACCAATTTGGGTTTGTGCTAGTATGGAGCATTATAGAAGTGATTTGTACATTATGATTATGAATTGAGAATTATAGTGAATAAATATATAGTTTTTATTAGTTTTTTTGAATTTGAGCAAGTATATGATCGAATGCCATGGGAATTTATTTGATGTGCTTTGAGGCAGGAAGGTTTGTATCAATGATTATATTGAGATCATTAAAGATATGTATGATGGAGCACTAATTAGTAGTATTAGAATTAGTTGTCAAATAATCTAATTATCTAAGACTTTTAAATCATCCTAGGTTTATATTAAAGATCAACATTGAGTCTATATTCATTTTGTTTTAGTTATGAGGAATATTACAAAGGATTTTCAGAGCAAAGGGTTTTAGTATATGCTCTTTACTGACGATATACTTCTATTTATTGAGACAACCACTAAAATAAGTAAAGAATTATAATACTCGAAAAAATATTTAGAAGATAGAGGCCTTAAAACCACTAGAAAAAAAAATTGATAATAAGATGCTAACAAATATCATTCAATATTATTAGAAGTTCAAGTATTATTTATGTGCAATAGATTCAAATATCCGATATCTATTATCAAAAGAAACATAGATAAGGATATAACTACCAGTATTAAGGTTGGTGGTTAAAAGGTAGAAGTGCATTGGGAGTTTTGTAACAAGCGGAAATCATGGAGATTTTAAATTTTATAAAATCACAATTAGGTTTGTAATATTGTGTTGCTTTAGTTGTAAAGAAAAAGTTGGAGTGCCATCTTGGAGATAAAATGACTGACAATTGGCAGAAAATTTTTTTATCAGACAAATTTATAAAATTACTGTTAAAGGATTTAAAAGAAAAATCAATATTCCTATGTTATTCAAAATGATTTGGGAGAAATTGATTTAACATTTTAGAAACGCTTCCATTAAATGAATTAAAAATAAGGATTTGTAATACTGACTCAAATTAGATGGGATAAGGCTGATGAGGGGGATGATGACTTCTTGTATGAAGGAATATGGCATTTTTATAGGTTATGTAATAAGTTCTTCATTTTAATCCTTCATAACTATGTGGTTAATTCTGTTTCACATTTTTTTATTTCAGCGAGCTTCCCATGTATTTTCTGAAGCTAAGCGTGTATATGCTTTCAGAGACACAGTGTCCTCAAATCTGAGGTTCGGTTCACCTTTTTAGCCTTCAGTTTATATACCCTTTTTAGCTATTCATTTACTGTTTGAATGCCTTAATTTTCTTGGTGAAGAATGTAGCATATTTAAGTTTTGATTCATTGAGCTTGTTCTTATTTTAAATGATTGCCTTTTGCATCAAAATATGTGTAAACTGTTTTTGCTATGTTCAATTTACTGGGAAGGAATCTAACTCATTCTCAGAAGCCTTCATTTGAATTTACATCATGTTTCTTCACTCTCAAGAATTCTGTCATATTGCCGCTTGTTCTTTTGATATTTCTCCGTGCATTGAAACTGGTTTGCTCACTGGTTATGCCAAATGATGGCTGAATTCTTAGCTTCTCTTTTTCTTGTGTTGGTTAATAGCTATTGATAAGAACCGTCATTTCTTAAAATTGTTTGTATTTCTCGTATGGAGAACATAAACTTTCATGACTCGGCCTGAAAGTCTGGATTTTTTCATAATGGGAATAGAGATGCACAATACAAAACAGATACATGGCAATCCACTATAACATCCAAAAATTAATGAGCCGCTAAATCATAAAATATGCAAAACATCAACCAAACCAAACACGTAAGAACATCTAGCGTATAACAATACAAGTGAGAAAAGAAACGCGTCGGTCAACTTTTTGAGTTCGAAAAGTATTTTTATAGTTTTGAAAAGTAGATGATTTAATTTAACCTAAAAGGTATATAATTTTATGAAAATAATGTATTTTAATTTTGAAAAATGAAACCGACTGGATCTCATTTGCCCAATAAATTTGTATAATCGTGTCCGGTACCGTAAATGATACACTTTCTCGAAAGATAAGTGTACCCTGCGGCGGTGGACCTAGTCATACAAACTACGAGGTTTGTGACATCCAGTTGGTCTGCGAACATTTTATATATGACCGACAAATTCTCCTATTTAATACAAAGATTAAATAGGGTTTATTTTATCTGGGTTCCATGTTACTTATAGAGGTAAGCCCCTATAGTTAATTACATCTCAAGTGACGAGATCACTTGAGAAAACTTTCGATAATGATCAGTGGTTCTAGTCTTCAAGAATTCAAAGTTCAGGTTTTCAAGGTAGAATGTGGAAAAACAAGTGGGAATGGTTCAGGTAAGAACAATCCTTTCAGGAGTCCAAAAGAAGTAAAAGGTAGGGGATGTCACAGATTCTGAGGGAAATCCTCAATGACCTCCCAAACTATCCTATTGTGTGGCTGTGTTTTAGAGAAGATTTTATTTGAATGTTAAATCCCGCCAATTTTATTAGTTGGGACTTACACTTGCATAGTAACTGGTTATGCAAATAACCCGCAGAGATAAGAGGTTTTACGTCATTCTAGATGACAACCTCGGAACTTAAGACGAGTTAGGACTTACGCTGCACAACATAGTTGTACATGAGCCTAAAAGAATGTGAGGTTTTACGTCGCTCTAGGTGAGCTACCTCAAAATCCTATAGGTTGTTTAAACTAGGAAAGTTTAGTTGGTGTAGACTCATTTTGCTGTTGTAGAATGATGACCACATCCACCTGTAGTTCGCTCCAAACTCCTTGTCGTGCTGCCCCACGAAGTTGCTCTGAGTTCCTCGTCACAGTAACAGTCCTAAAATTTAAAGTTCAAACAATTTTACCAAATGTGTTTCAATGTCTCAGTTTGGTTGTCATTGGGGGGGGGGTTCAAGTTGATTAGAACGACACCAGTTAGGATCCCACGGTTCCCTTGTTCCGGTATCACTATTTTCTTTTAAACTTACTTAGTTTAAACGAGTTGTGAAATCCATTTAAACCGGGGAAATCTCGTTAGCAACCGTGGGTTACCTCCTCCGAGGGACTCCCATAAGTTTGAATGAACGTGTTATGTTTTGTTTTTTTTTATTTTAAAAATGATGTTTAATTTTGAAAAATTGTATTGTTTTGAAAGTGAGATTGTATTCAGTACCTGCATAATGTGTTAGAGCAAAAGTAATTGCAATAAAGAAACAACAACAAATAAAATGTACCTGCGTACGTGGCGTATCTGCTGCTGTCATCCGTGTTGCATGTTTAACTCACAAAGTATAATATAATTTGCAAAGAATTTAAATAAATTGCAGAGAAAGGAAGAAAACAGTAAGCAGTAGAACAAGTTATAGTAATAACAAGGAACTCAAAAGAGGTGATCCTAAAGTCTCCTACAACTCTTGACTGGAACTGACGAGCTAGTACGGTGATTCTACGACCTCCTACGACTCTGGGAAGTAACGCAAGTGTGTACGGTGATCCTAGGGCTCCGGACAATTGCTAGGAATTTTGAACAGCAACTCTACGGCTTCCTACGACATCGGGCAGTGGCTAGGAGCCTCGATTAGTGGTCCTATAGCTTCCTACGACGCCGGGCAGTTGCTAGGATCTTCGGGTAGTGGTCATACCGCTTCCTATGACTCTGGACAGCGGCTAGGAACTTCGGACAGCAACTCTACGGTTTCCTACGACATCGGGCAACAACTAACATGCTTGTACGGTTTCAGATTCTGCATAAAGCTAAGCCGAATCAATTTCCAACTAACATATGGCTTGCAACAAATGCAGTCCAGCTTAATGAGCTTGTAAAGTCCCCACAATGCTCCTCCTGCAGCTTCTCGAGTAAGCGTTAAAATGAAGTGGGGTAGGTTTTAGGCGAGTTTTGGGGGTTGTGTAGGCCCTCCAAACAACATTAAAGCTGCCTAAAAACGCATTTTGAACTATTCCACGCGGCACTCTGGTCAATCTTAAAAGGATAAGTTTAAAAGAGTTTAAAACAGTGAAGGCACTAACAAGTTTTGAGATTTTTCTGGAGTTGTCCTACTACAGGATTCCAACAGCGTTGCGAAGGGGTTCCTTAAGGGCTGCTCTTATTAATGTAGGAACTCGACTCGAGTTTCATGTGTCGATCCTAATCAACTCAACGGAATGCCGAGGATTTGGTACCGCCCATGCGAAACTCGAAGGAGTGACGAGGTGGCTCGAATTTTCTAAATGGTGTGGGTTCCGTACTAGTTTTCTAGGAGACAAGAGAAGCCTAAAGCTAGACCCTAGGCTCTAAAAAGAGAAGTGAAGACCTCATCCGAAAATGAGGTCAACAAAACAGTACAAAAATAATAGGTCTGATAACTGCTTTCATTTGATTCCCTTCTTTTATAAACATATTCTTTTCTATCAGCTATTCTAATTCAATGCAGTTTTTTTCTTAAGGAAACGTTTAAATAACAGAATAAGTCTAGCAATAATTTAATGAATAATTATAGTTTTACATTTTACTAATTACTGTCCATATGGTCTAACAACTGTGCAGTTTAAAATGCTCAAACATTCAGTTTAGTTTTTTGTTATTAAAGCTTTTGCATCTTTACATTTAAAGTTCTTATATTTATAGATCTTAATAACCTTTTTGCGTTTACATTCCATTTTTTAAATTACTTCAGGTGCATCGTAAAAAAATTATATCAATTAAGGTATAATTTTTTTATTTTTATTTTCGTGTAAGGGTAAAATAGCTTTCCCAGATAGTATCATAAGCGGGTGACTCCTTTGATAACTTATTCATTTATTTCATTTGATTTTCATTTGATGTTCATCACATTTATTTTAGTACTTTAACATTTTCGTGCTACCTCCTCGTTGCTAAACTCCTCCACTGCGCCCATCTTGGTAAAAGATAGGAGGCGATGTGCCCTAATCCATGACATATACATCATTTTTGTGCGGGGACTGTAGTGGGCGTGCTACTCTTCTTGGACTTCTTCTCACTCGAAATGGTTCTGTCCTTATATTCGAACTGGTTTTCTCAACTCTCTGAGGCGTGCTCCTGTTGATGTCTCCAATTACGGGTGGCAGAGGGCATAAATATGCTGAGGGAGGCGGTTGTAGAGCAGGAAGGGATTGTGATGGAATTGACAACGACAAGCAATAAAAGGAAGGATACACACCATATACACTAGGGAAAATTGGGGACTTCGTCGGCTGTCCTGGCAGAAAACACAACGAAAACATACTTCAACATAGAAAATAACATATAAATACTAGTAGATAACTAGGAGAAGTGGGGCCACTCCTGTTGGGCAGCCCTAATCCCCTGGGCCGGCCACCCTCCCTCCCTATGGATGAATCACTTCAGCCTTCTGATCCAGCTGCCTGGCTTGATTGAGGGGAGGGAAAGCCCCGTGTCAGTTGTGGCTAGCAACAATGGCTGAGGTGGAGGTGTTTGACAAAGGAAGCATCGGTAGCTATGCAGCCACTTATATTGGTGATTACTTTTAAAAACACTTAAAACATTAAAATTTTTTTTTGAGTTTTTATAAAAAGAACTTAAACAATTTATTTCTATAAACAAAAAATGTTTTTTAAAAATAAATAAATAAATAATAAAATTGATGCCAAACGGCCCCTACGTTATGGGCTCAGAGACGTTTGTCAAGATTTTTTTCACACTTCATCATTGTTTGTTAATGAATTGTGCATTTAATCATTTCACAAAGATTGGCTTCATAGTGGAGCAATTTTAAATTGTTCTCACTCTACTGATTCTTGTTCAAATAACTTGAAATATGGCATAAATTTATTGCTTTTCCACTTCCTAATGTCAATTTTTTCTGAAGCGACAATTTTAAAAAGAAAAAACATCATTTATCTTTTGCTTCCTCTATTCGTTAATTGACATGAATTCGGAAACAAAATGATATATGACTTCATACTTTTTGAATACTTTAAGCCGTTACAATATCCCTTTGCAGTGATGAGGACATGCTTCAAAAGCTTGGAGACCTAATGAATGAGAGTCATCACAGCTGCAGTGTTTTGTATGAATGCAGGTATGACCAACCTTTCTTCTCATGTGATTTGCCTGGAAACTTCAAGTCATCTTTCATGCTGTTACAATTTAAGTTACTTCTAGTTAATTAATGCAAAACATTTGTTATTTCAAAATTTCAGTAAGGATTTATATAAATGGCATCAATTCCTTAACATTTGTATATTTGGCATCAAATTTTCTCTTATTTTTCTAACCTAATCTTCTACTTCTTCAGGAGCCCCTCTTTGTAAACTCCAACATTAGAATCGTGTAGGCCATTAATTTTTTTTTAGAAGATTAAGAAGTAAGATAGGATAGCTAATCCTTTCTTCTACCTCTTACAATTTTGGTTTGATAGCCGGTGATGAGAGATTCATCGATGACCACACTAGCCAGATGACCATTCCATTGTGGTTCGACCACTATCTGGTAGCAATTTGGTAGTTGAGTGGCATTAGGGCAGAGGTTATTATACGACAACAATAACAAGAAGCCTTTATCCCACTAAGTGGTCAGCTACATGAATCCTTTTTCTACATTTTGTCCTATTGCGTGTCATATTTTAATTCAATTCTCGTAAATTAAGATTTTTTTTTTTTATAAAACATGCCCAAGTCTTTTGAGCTTTATCACTACCCCTCTTAGCATAAGTCAAATAAAAAACATCACTCTTTTAACAGGGTCATCAGATAGTCGACGTTTAATGTGACCAAACCATCTAATAAGAGGAATCTCTCTATATTTTTCTGCCAGTGGAGCTTGCTACTCCAACCCTTTCACTGATATTTTCGTTTCACATTTTATCTCTAAGTGTACAACCATTCATCCACCCGAGCATTCTCATTTCAGCAACACTTAATTTATGCTTCTTTTTTACAGGCCAACATTATGCGCCATAAAGCATTGCAAGTCTCATCACCATTTCATTAAAATTTCCTTTTTCAGTCTAAATGGTACTTTTCTATCACATAATAGGCCCCATGCATTCCCCCACTTCAACCATCCAACTTAAATTCTACTAATTACATCCCCATCTATATCACCATCACTTTGAACATAGTGGTAATCTTAAAACAAAAATATATAAGGAAATGCACCATATGGTAGAATAAAGAGTAGGTTTTGCGCAATAAATTTTTTGAGTAACAATTTTTTCTTTTTGTTTCATTCATTTTTAGCATAATTTTTAGTAGTTTTTTTCATGCATCAGAGGATTTGACTTTCGCTCAAGATTGACTCCGAGTTATCTCATATAATCCCGAGTCGAGCCAAATGTGTTATTAGTTGGCTTGACTCAATTTTTGAGCTACGAGCCTAATCTAGAATGGATAAATAATAAAATGTGATTTTAATGATGCCCTAAAGTTTAAAAATTAAATGATTAAACCTGTCCTTATATAAGAAAATTTTTTTTGCAAATTAATTATGTATATAAATCGTAAAATACAATAAGAAAATAGTGCACAAGCTATGTAGATTATTCTTAAATACATTAAATGAATGAAAAAAATCAGGAAAAAAAAATCCAGAGAATCTCATTTTAAACTTAAACTTTCACCTTATGCAAGTCTAAGATGATGGGAATTCTTTTTTATGTCATTTGAATATTCATAAAATAGTCAAAAATTTGTAATCATTAGGAAATAAATTATTTCCAAATTAATTTTTTTTATATTAATTCTGATCAGACTGCAATAATTAGCCTTTTTTAAAATAGAGCTTTCTTATTAATTGGGACTTTTTGAAGGATTTTCCTCACATTGTCATGTGATTTTTTATGTATAATTTGTTTCCCAGCTGCCCTGAGTTGGAGGAGCTGGTGAAAGTTTGCCGAGATAATGGAGCACTTGGAGCAAGGCTTACCGGTGCTGGGTGGGGTGGCTGCGCAGTTGCATTGGTTAGAGAGAACATTGTTCCTCAGTTTATTCTCAATTTGAAGGTTCATTCTTCTCTCTCTTATCACTCATTTCACATATTCCATTTCTTATTTTTAATTCCTCAAATTACTAGAATAATTCAGGAAAATAGAAATACCAATCCACCAATAATTGTGTCTTTTATGTTTTTTTCCTCTCAAATTTCAATTTTTTCTTATTTTCTGTTTAAAATCTATAAATGTATTAATCCGCTTGGAATCCATTTTCTAATGTTTGCCTAATAAGCGCTCGAATGCGTAGCACATTGTTCGCTCGGCTCGAGCACTCACCGCACCCCAAAAGGGAAGTATACATAGGTAGCATAAAATTCTTTTATATTTACATATCTCACACTTATACTTTCATATTTACATATATAGCCGCCCTTTGATGCTTTAAATCTATGCATGAAATGATATATTTTAATTATTTTTAAATAATACTAGTGCTATTTTTAACGTGATATTCTTGTGTGTGTAAATATGAAAGTTTAGACATGAGAGATGTAAATCCATAAGCATATGTGCTACTATGTATTTGCGCAAAAAAAATTAAAAATAAAAAAAATAAAAATAAGAATAAAAGTAAAAATAATGTTTGCTTGATAATCCACGTAACATAAAGACTACCCAACCCAGTTTCTTATTGGGCTTCTCTATAACTGCAGGAATCATTCTACAAGTCCAGGATCGAGAAGGGCATCATCAACAACAATGAACTGGGCCTTTACGTGTTCGCATCGAAGCCCTCCAGCGGCGCGGCAATATTCACATTTTAATCTTGTCCTTTGTAATTTCCAACATTAACCATGGTCGTCTCTCAAATAAAGGTTCCTGCTGATTATTTATTTAATAAAAGCGTAATATAAGTGTCTTATTTTCGAGCGCTTTTTCTGTCAGGACTCCTGACGTAGTTCTACGTGCGGCGTAAGTTATTCTTAAGTTATTTTCAGGTTATTTCTGGGTTATTTTCAATAATATCGAAATAACCTAGAAATAACCCGCGGTTTTTATTCTTGGGGTATTTCTGAGTTATTTCGGTATTATTAAAAATGACTCAGAAATAACTTGAAAATAACTTAGAAATAACTTGGTCCGCACGTAGAGCTACGTCAGGAGTCCGCACAAAATTTTTTTTTCTTATTTTATTTATGCTTTCCAAGCAACATGGCTTGGCTAGTTAATGTTGTGCAAAAGCAATGCGGAAAATAAAATCACACAACAAATAAATAATCAAACATCATATAACACTATACATAAAAATCAATCTTAATCCGTTCTATAACTAATAGAGGATTATGACATACTAATAAAAAAAATAATTGATTTTTTTTACAAATAAGCCTATATAACAACAATCTGTCTATTTCTTACTTCCACATAATTATGGCATTATCAAAATAAGGTCCAACATCAAAATGATTGCATTAAGATGTTTACTTATTTACCCTTTCCCAAGAAATCAAATCTCGTGTAGTTCTTAAAAATGTTTAAACATGCAATAAATCATTATTTTGAATGTTCATTTAAATTCAACAGTCGATGAATTTTTGAGCTGTTAGTAGTTTTGTATGTCTAATGGATTATTTTTTGAATTTATATTTTTCAATAGAATATTGCCATCATAATTAAATTTTGAACAAATGGTGTCTCACGTCAATGTGCTTGGTATCGACGTGATGAATTGGATTCATGATAGAAATATCACACTCTAACTATCATAAAAGATCATGAGAGAGACATAATCAACTCCCAAGCATCCAATAGAGCTTGCATCTATGTTTTTCTTCATAGTGTCTTTTACTATCATGTACTTGGCTTTTATAATAAATAAAATATAGTTCACTGATAAATTGATCTCCAATTGGTTGAACTTGCTAATGTGAATAAATAACCAGTCATAGACCTACGCCCTTACATATCACTTGCATAATCTGAATCAGTGTAGCATAAACACAAATTAGTAATAAAGGATTACCTCTCAATCGCAAAATCGATATAAATTGCATCATTCAGATACTTCAAAATACTCTTCATAGATTATCAATGACAATGTCTTGGATCATGCATTAAACTGCATGTAACACTAACTGTTTGAAATGTTTGGTTTAGTATAAATCATAACAAACATCAGACAGCCCACTATATTAACATAATGAACGATGAAATTTGTTATCTCGTGGTCATTATTAGAACACTGGTATGAAAGTGAGATGCAATGAGAGTTATCGACCCTAAAAATATTTCATCACCTTCCTAACAATTTTTTCTTGGGAGAGCCAAACTTCTTTAGATGTCTTATCTATGAGTTTTCGTTCCAAGAATTTTGTGAGCTTCACCAAACTATATCTCGAAATGTTTTTACAATTATTTCTTCATCGTATCAACCTCAGGTTGGTTGACATATGCAATCAACATGTCATTAGCATAATAAACTCACCATTAACCAACTTCTTAAAATATACACAATGATTGCAATGACTCTTCATGTACTATTGTCCCATCATTAATTGTCGTATACCACCGCCATTGTGACTGCTTCAACCCATATAAAGACTTATCGAGTTTGTAAACCTTATATTTTGAGCCTTCATATACATGTAGTTGTTACATATAATCTTCTCTTGCAATTTCCCATATAGTAACACAGTATTCACATCTAGCAACTCTAAAATCAGACTATAATGTGCTATAAGTACGAAGTGAATATAGATTAAGAGATGCTTGATGACAGCAGAGAACACCTCATCATAATCAATCCATTTTTGTTTTACAAAGTCTTTTGCCACTAACCTTGCCTTGTACCCCACATCAGCTCCATGAGATATTTCATTCTTTAATTACAATCATTTGTACTCTATGACGTTTCTTTCTGAATCAACCTTCACCAACCTTCATTAACATTCTTTCTAAGAGACTATCTCTTCATCTGTTTCCCCTCTTTAAAGATAACCATTTGAGCTCTCCACAACATTCGTGTAGTGACAAGGAATTTCAGTCTCCATGGTCAAAAGTGCATTTGCAATGTGATCCTTTAACTAACTTTTGTGATATTTTAGCATATGGTTCTTCTTTTGGCAATAGATTCTCAATTATGGACCTCATCCTCGACATCTTCTTCCATCTTTTCCTGAGCACTATCAATATATATGTTTTGAGCTACAACTGGATCAGGTACTTGAGTATAAGTGGACGAAATTTGTGGAGCATGGAGTTGCATCAAACTCCAGCTTTTTTCGTATATCTATGATCCCAATA
>NEWO01000258.1:306450-326660 GCA_003013225.1 Phalaenopsis aphrodite | reverse complement strand
ATATAATCGAACAGAATCATTCTTTCGCTGTGAATTAAAGAGTGGTATATCCCTTCGAATTGAAAGAGACAAATCAAAGCAAGAGATGAAAGTAACAAAGGGGAAAATGCAGGGGTAAAGGGGAAGAGAAAAACTTACCATGACAAACCAAGCCCAGCAAGAAGACCAGTCCTTGCGAAGGAAGGAGTGGTTTGTGCTTAGGTTCGGCATCGTTCAATGAGAAGGAAGCCTATGCCCTAGCCATAGGTTGAAGAGGAGCAGAGAAAAGGATGCAGCTTTCTTGAGAAGCGGAAGGTTGAGCTGAGAAGAAGAAGAGGAAGAAGAGTTTGAAGGAGAAGATGCGGTCTGTCGGACGAGAAGAGCATCATCGTTTGCAAGAGAAGCTGCAACATCGTCTAGAGAAGAAGAGGCAAACCAGAGGAGATGGCTTGCAGGAGTTTTGACCTCTTTTGTGTGAGGAAGAAGAGACGGGCGAAGAGTGACTTCTTGCACTGTGTTCATGCGGAAAGACTTGCTCAAGCTTCATAGGCCGATGGATTTATTAAGGTAAAAGTTAGGTTTTAATTATTTTAAAAAATAGAATATAATTAATATATTCGGTTTTATTATTTTAATTAATGAATTTAATATATGTTGTGTATTAAAATATTAATAGTAAACAAGATCGAGTTTGATTTAGTTTGGAGCCGTGAAGATTGACGACGGTGAAAGAGGTACGATTTACATCCCTTTTAATTTTCTTATATTAATATTTTAATTATCATGAGACAAAACTAGTGATACGTAAATAACTAAATTAATGTGTATTTTAAAAATATTTTAGAATATTTATTTCATGAAAATAAACCGATAAAATACTAGCAAGGAAGTTAAATGGAGGATTAAGCTAATAAAGATATCGCTTAATAATTGAGGCGAGTAATTGTATTTTTAAACTTTAGTAATTAGTTTTATTTCAAAAATGTATGCTTGATTTTATTGATGCTTTATTTATGTTTTATTTCAATGAAATTAAGTTTATAGTAACTTCATATTGTTAGATAGGAAGAAAAGCATATTAAATAAATACACAATGAATTTCCTATGAGATTATTAGACGATTGAATGACAATAAATTATAGTAGAGGTGCATATATATTAGGTCATTGCATGACCTATAGCTTCAAGTAGAAATCTTATAACATATCATTACATTACTATTAGAAAACAATCATATACAACCAGCTGTAAAATGATTTATGTATGACTATTAGATTAATGCATGTTATTTTGATGCTCGTAAACGTGCACTTATTTAGTAGTAGATACATGTGAAGTGATTCATATGAAAAGAGATGCATGATATGAAAGAATGAAATATCTTATATATGAATGTTTGTACGTGCATGTTCAGAAGAGCTAACCTCATAATGGTACAGATAGAGACCGCTAATGTGCACACACAAGCAAAGGTTTTTTCTACAACCCCAGACAAATGTAATAGTTAGTTCATTAACCGCTATGTTGAAGGGAAATATTTGATCAGAGGCGAGTAGACAGAGCTTACAACCCCAGACAATTGTGATACATAGATCGTTAACCGCTGTGTCGACGAGATGCTATCGGTCAGGATAGGTTAGGGTATTTCAATCATAAACAATTGTGATGTTTACATCACTAACTGTTGTGTCGACGAAAGCCGAAAGTGCAATATTAGAAAATTGTAATAGTTAGTTCACTAACCGCTATGTCGAAGAGATAATATTGATCAGGGGCGAGTAAGCAGAGCTTACCACCCCCAGACAATTCTGATGTATAGATCACTAACTATTGTACCGACAAGATAATATCAGTCATGGCAGATAAGGGCATTTCCATCCTAGATAATTGTGAAGTTTACATCACTAATCGCTGTGTTGACGAGAGCCGGCAGGTAATATCGACCAAATGTGTGGTAAGTTATTTTAACGGTAATCATCAAAACAGATTGATGTGTATATAAAAAATATAAAGTAAAAGTAAAGTTAAAATTAATGCATATAGAAATATTAGAGTGTTTTCATTTAGGAGAGATCATTGATCCATGCATTAATATATTCAAAGATTTCATATGACAGATTAACATGCAAAAGATTTTTTATAGATATATAAAAGACCAATATACATATTGATTTCTTTTCCTTGGATTATCATAATTTATAAGTGTGACCCGAGTTATATTTTGATAACTCATTATATTACTTTAATATTTTTTTCAGATTTAAACTTTTAATTAAGACGAACATTAAAGGAGATAATGTGAACAGGAGACGAAAACAAATATTTATTAATTTTAATTCTTTTTTTCTAGTTGCTCTTTCATACATATTTGAATGTTAAATTTTTAGTGATAGAAATAAAATATAAGAATTGATTTTCACCTCCCCACACCGTCTGTTCTAACCTTGATTAATTCTAAGCCCTAAACCGGATCGTGACACCACTTCATTTCTATTGATCCTTGTTTTGCATCTTCTTCTCCTCATAATAAATCTTCAAGTGATGAAAGCAAAAATCAGGCAAGGCTCAGTAATCTTGCATACTCTCAGATTGAGCTTGACTGGCAACCAACATTGTGTGGCTATAAAATTCATAACTTTTAAAACTTTTTTTGGCTCTCTAATTATTTTTCTTGAATCTTTTACAAATCCATTCAGAAACACAAAACACTAAACAAATTTAGAGATTTTCTCCACAAATTTTTATGAGCAGCATGTTGATTTCTTATACTTAATTTCACCCATAAAATTGTAGGTTAATTATATAAACTCTTAGGATATTTACATCCATACCACACTATTTACCTAACTAAACATTTCATATTTACATGCATACCGTTCAAATGTCTAGTATTACATCAACAATACCACCATTACAATCTTTTTAAAAATGAAATATAACTTCTCGTGCATAGATTTATTATACCAAGGTGTTATAACTGTAAATATCAAACCTGAAGTGTTAGCTATGTAAATGCATAGGAATTGTGTGGTATGTAGGTAGATTTTCTACTCGTAAGAAACCATTTCCAAGCGACCTTGTTGAATCAAGCCTCTTGCCATTAAGCAGCTTAAAGAACATAATAACTTATCACAACGACTCGAACACATGATGGCAAAATCAGGGATCATAACAGCAAAAATCAACATTCATAACCTACACTCACAGATCAAATTGAACAATGTCATATAAAACATACCACTGAAAAATGCTTCAACGGATCATGAACCATGTAAAAATTATAGGACGATGATTAGACAAGTTTAACAAGGACCAGACCTCACGAGATGCCAATTTCTCCACGCAGGTGTAACATTGACCCTCTTGTTCAGGAGCTGAATCTATTGTCCGCCCTGCCACTACTCGCCTAGCACATGTTGACATGTTCACCAAACATTTCAATAAAATTCAAACGTCAAAGACAATCCTACCCAGTGGATTTTGTTGGAATTGGCTAAGGACATTCATGATCCACCCTGAAATACGACTCAATAGCATTACGATTAGTATTAAAAGCATGACAATGATCCTAATGATCCTTTTAGATGCATCAACTTATACGCTTCCCTATTCGATGGTCTCCATGACATGAATGTTCTTTTGGATTGGCTCACTGAGATTAAGACTTATTTTCTTTGTATAATAGGTTCGATGCCAAATGACTGCCACACACAAGCATGAAGAAGATAGGATTTTGTTGGAATACATGCTTAGGAATGCTTATTGAGTCTAGGTTTAATTGAGTCAAGTTTGTTCCTTAATCTTAGGAGTAAGTTATTATTTTTCTTGATTTTGTTTTTTGTTATTTTCTTGGCCGATTTTTAGGTCTTTTTCTTGGAAGTTTGTTATTAGCTCCAAGTTTAAATATTGTAAGACTACACAAAAGGTGTGTGGTTCTAATTTTCCCTTCAATCTACAACAATTCTTTTTAGTTTTCTCTTCTTTCTCATTTCAAGAAACCAACAATTTGGTATCAGAGTTCTCTTCTTAAGGGATCTATGTGCGAGTTTGAGCGGTTATAGAGATCGAAGCTAGTTTTTCCTCAGTTGCTCCACCAGTGTTTGACGGAGACAACTAATCGGATCTGAGCGGTCCGCATGGAGACATACCCGGAAGCTCTGGATCTCTGAGAAGCAGTGGAGGAAGACTAGACATTCCTCCTCCCTGAAAATCCCACAATAACACAAATTAAAGCACAAAAGGAGAATAAAACAAAAAATTCCAAGGCAAAAGCCCGTTTGTTTGCTGCAGTTTGCTCCACGATCTTCACTTGTATCATGTCGTTGAAAATGGCAAAGGGGATTTGGGATCATCTCAAATCCGAGTATGAAGGAGATGAAAGAATTCAAGGGATGCAGGTGCTAAACTTGGTTCGTGACTTTGAAATGCAAAAGATGAAGGAGATAGAAACCATAAATGAGTACTTTGACAGACTACTCAACATAGCAAATCATGTCAAATTATTGGGTTCTTCTCTAGAAGATTCAAGGATTGTTCAGAAAATCCTTGTAATAGTGCCTGAAAAATTTGAGGCTATCATCACCACCTTAGAAAACACGAAGGATCTGTCAAAGATTGCTTTGACAGAACTCTTAAGTGCTTTACAAGCACAAGAGCAGAGGCGTGTAATGAGGGAAGAAGGAGCCGTCGAAGGAGCTCTACCAGTCAAGCATCAAGATGATGAAAAGAATAGGTGGCCCAAGAACAAGAAGTTTCAAGCTACAAGTGGACAAAGCTCTGCACCTGAGAGCAGAAGCAAAACTGAAAAAAAAAAGATTAGGAGTAAAAAAAGATTAGGAGTAAAAAAAGATTACCCTCCATGTCGACATTGTGGCAAGAAAGGTCATCCTCCTTCCAAATGTTGGAGAAGACCAGATGCAAAATGCAGCAAGTGCAATCAAATGGGACATGAAGTTGTCATTTGCAAGAATAAAGATAAACAGCAAAGAGATGAAGCACAAGTAGCAGATCAAGAAGAAGATGACCAACTTTCGTTGCAACTTGTTTCTGAGTTATGAAACAAGTGAAAATTGGCTCATTGATAGTGTTTGCACTAACCATATGACACATGACAAGGAGTTGTTCAAAGAATTGAAGAGCATCGAGTTCAAGAAGGTTAGAATTGGGAATGGTAAATATATTGTAGTCAAAGGAAAGGGCACCATAGCCATTGCAAGTTGTTCATGAACCAAGTTGATCACCGATGTTCTCTATGTACGATATATTGATCAAAACTTGCTCAGTGTTGGTCAATTAATAGAAAAGGGATTCAAAGTGATGTTCATGGAGAAGGCCTGTGTGATAGAAGATGCTACGGGCCAAAATATGTTTGAGTTTAAGATGGCAGGGAGGAGTTTTTGACTCAATCCAATGCATGAAGAACAAATTGAAAGCACTATGAAGATTCAATCAGCAATTGAGATGGCTGAGCATGTGAAGGTTGATGCAGGGCTGAGAGAATTAGAACTGGAGTCAACCTTACAGAAAACAACTGCAGAACTTTTAGAGTTGAAAGCTCGCCTTTTGAGTATGGAAACAGAACTTCCAGCCATGTCGCGAATGAATGACGAATTGAAATATGAAATGGATAATGCAATGGCGAGCCAATTTGATTCGGAGATGAGACTGATAAAGGCCACTACAGAAGTCACATAACTGAAAGCAAACCTCTTGGATAAGGAGACACAGCTGCAAAGCATTATGGATGAGAATGAACAGCTAAAATTGGAGCTCAAGAGAGACAGATGCATCAGGAGAATTATGCTGCAGCTATATTCAATGCTGAGAGTGTAAAAGCTGCAGAACAAGAAGCACTGATGAAACTAGGTGTTCTCAAAGGGAAGGTTGAAAAGAATAACAAGAAGGCAACAAAGGTTTTGGAGCAGCTTGAGGCTGCTCAGGCAGTGCAATCAGAGATGGAGGTTGAGCTGAGGAGGCTTAGGGTGCAGTCAAATCAATGGAGAAAGGCTGCTTCAAGCAGCTGCAATAGTTCTCACACTAGGCTTAGAGTGCAGTCCGATCACGGCTCCCTGGGAAGATGCTCAGCTCCCCTTTCTCCGACGACGGATGATGATTCTCCCAAGAGGAAGAATGACAATATGCTAAGGAAAATTTTAATGGATCTCAATCTGGAGCAGAAAGAAAGCAATGAGATTTTTGTTGACAATCAAGCTGTCATTTTCATTTCCCATAATCATGTGTTTCATGGGAAAACTAAGCATTTCAACATCAAGTTATTTTTTCTACAAAACGTACACAAAGAAGAATTTGTGACTCCGGTTTACTGCAACTCTGAAGATTAGTTGGTAGATTTGTTTACAAAGTCATTTCCAATCAGCAAGTTTGAGTTTCTAAGGTAGAAATTTGGTATTCATAGCTCCTAAAGCAAGGAGTGTTGGGATACATGCTTAGGACTGCTTATCGAGTCTAGGTTTAATTGAGTCAAGTTTGTTCCTTAATCTTAGGAGTTAGTTGCTATTTTTCTTGATTTTATTTCTTGTTATTTTCTTGGATGATTTTTAGGTCTTTTTGTTGGAAGTTTATTATTAGCTTCAAGTTTAAATATTATAAGGCTACACAAAAAGGGTGTGGTTCTAATTTTCCTTTCAATCTAGAGCAATTCTCTTAAATTTTTTCTTCTATCTCATTTCAAGAAACAAACAGATTTGTTAAGTAATTCTGATAAAATATTCTAAACGAGATTAATCATGTTGGCCATGATTTTACAACACTTTGCACTCGGAATTATCCTTGTGCTCGTGACATAATAAATTAAACATAGATCTAAAAAGCATGCCCGTCCCAAACATAACACCTAAAAAAAGTCCTTGATAAATTACCTCCTATGTTTGGTATCCAATATGCCATATGCTTAGTCCAATTCTATGATCTATTATATAAAAGATTTAATGAGAAAATTCTTAGCGCATTGTTATTCTTGCCCTTCCCACACCAAAGGCCTCTATTAACGATGAATGTGCATATGTTTTCATGTCTTCAATAAGATTACTATTAAATATAAATTTCCAATCACTCGATTCATGATGATGAAATATATCAATCTGAAAGGATGTGTT
This sequence comes from Phalaenopsis aphrodite, assembly GCA_003013225.1. Lineage (NCBI taxonomy): Eukaryota > Viridiplantae > Streptophyta > Magnoliopsida > Asparagales > Orchidaceae > Phalaenopsis > Phalaenopsis aphrodite. Next base: position 319,566 of record NEWO01000258.1, on the reverse strand, counting down.
GCAACCCAAAGTTATACTCATCGGTATTTTGCCACTATTGAGGGCATAGTTGATATGTTTTAAGGTGAATACTATACTTGATTGACCTAAACACTCAAAAATAATAGCTGTTCAGAATTTTGATGGTCTAGCCATATTTCAATGATAGTATTATAACGGCCCCATTAATAGATGCCTTCAAATAGGAAAAAAAAAATTTATTGTACATCATTTGCAAATATTACTTTTGAGCTAATCAGAATTTTGATGAATTAAATCGCTACCCTCAAACTACTTCAGCTTTAGTAAAATATTTGAGATAGCCTAGAATGTCCCAAGTATTAAAATTGGCAAATTTCTTAGCCAAGCTAATCCCTCCATTGCTTACTATAATGAAAAATTAAATGATGCAAATCAAGGATATTCTACTATTGACAAAGAATTAGATGTTGTCCAAGCACTTTATCACTGATGGCAATATATATTTCCATCAAAAGTCCTCCATTCAAATCATGAAGCCCTCAATTACTTTGGCTCTCAACATAAAATTAGTACATGCTATGCTAAATGAAAATCTTCAAGAATATTTCTTTGAGTGACGCCACCAAGCTGAGTACACAAATAAGCAATTGATTCCAGCAATTGTTTGCACTTTGCACTCCCTTCAATCTATATACTTTTCAATACTTGTTTTGACTCCTTGAAACTAAATTGCCATAATAAACTAATTTAAAGAAAATCTTCTTTAGCCTTCAAGATTCTAGTCAGACTCATCTATTTATCTACTGCAAACAATGATGGGATTCTTTATAAGGCTACTAAATATGCATTCCTAGTACTTCCCTAGGTTACTTTTTATTTGGTCATTAAATGCTATCATGTTTGTAGGACATACAGGACCTGTTGGTTAAGACGAGAATTGACCTTGTTGAAAAATGATTTGATTGGCCATCCAAAAAGCAAGATGTTGTTCGAATCACCATACAATGCAGCACCTTTTAGAATTACAAGGCCATCAAATAACCCAGAGATTATAAACACCTCTAACAATTCCTTATTCTTCATAGCTACAATTGTGCATAGATTTTGCTTTAAGCATACCTCAAACTAATCTTATCATGATTCCATATTTGTAATTGTTGACCAATACTAAAAAATGTACCCCTTCTTGCATTGCAAAAGCTAAGATGCATCTAATGTCGAACAACACTTTTAAAGAGATATTTGATCACTTTATTTTCCATGTTCTATTGATTATGATAAGTATGTCAGGTTTATAGGACTTTTTGGAAAACGCCATAAAAATTATTTGGAACTAATTTGAAATTCTCTTCTTCCTTTCATTGACAAACTAGAAGATAAACTATGATTATAAATTGAACTCTCAGGAAAACTTATTAAAAAGTATTGCTAATGATAACTGGGGCAATTGGGGTTTTGTCTTACTATCATATTTGTCTATCATATCTCAATGATACAATTGGCAAATCACCTTTAGAAATTGGTATTGATTTGAGCCCAAAAAAAATCATATAACACATAAAATTGCAAATATCTTTATCATATTTTTTTAAATGTTGCATACTTCTCATAGGACATGCACCGATTTCATTCTTATATTAGAATGCATTTTGTTAGACATAATATGGAATAAAAAGCAATAGTAGATGCACCTAGAAACACCCTAAAAATTAAGGGTGCGTTTGGGGCAGCTTTTCAGCTGCGGCTGTGTTTCAAAACGCCGCCTAAGCGTTTAGATAGAGCGCTGAGACAGCTTAATGGGAAATGACGTTTTTATTTTACCTGCGGCACGCGTTTCGGGAAACATTTTGACGGGGATTGCCCTAGTCCCGTTGAGAAATTCATAGCCAAAGCCTCGCCTACCAAAGCCCTCGCCACTGTCCCTGTTGAACTGCTCCCCTTTGCCTCCCCTTCTGCCGGTTTTGCCCAAAAACCTCCTCCTTTTCCCTCTCTTTGCTAGATTTTCCAGCGGTTCTTCTTCGTCTCTCTTCTGCCAACCCTAAAATGGTGAAGAGCAAAAGTACGTTCAAATCTCTTCTTCATAATAACTCTTGTTATGCAGTTTTGAACCTATATGTTCCTCTATCCTATTATGAATTGAATATTTTTGTTTTTCGCAGAGAGCAAAAGTAAGAGATTCTCTCTTAAGAAGAAGTACAAGGTTATCTGAAAGGTCAAGGAGCATCACAAGAAGAAAGCAAAGGAAGCGAAAAAGCTCGGATTGAATCGTAAGCGGAAGGTTGAGAAGGATCAGGGCATCCCTATGATTGGTCGTTCAAGGAACAGGAACTCAGGGCACTTGAAGAAGTCAAGGAATGTGAATGTTGAGCATTTGATCTTACTGTATGACATTCAACCATGATAGTGTGGCATCATCAATCTGTTTATTTAGATGAATTGACTTTTTAAAGGCCATACAGACTATTATTTAGCTAAATGCGTGGTAGATTTTGGAATGCTTTTATATTTCTTTGCCTAAAATTTTGGATATGGATGAATAAATAGCTAATTTCTTTTGCCATTCCAGGTTATGAAAAGAAACTGGGCTTACTCGGGGGTGATATAGAGAATTCGGCTTCTGAAGCTTTTGTCAAAGATGATGAATTTTCTAATAGAACAATTGGGGAAGAAGTTCTTGCAGCAACTAAAAACTACGGTACTTGATAAATTAACAATGATTGTTGACCTGAGGCGGTGTATTTAAATTTGTTTGGATAAGGAAATTGCTTCTTACTTTCATGCATTTACAATGAACATTATTCTCACTAAATATCGATATCCCTCAGATCATTCAGAGAGAACATTCTACAAGGAACTTGTAAAAGTTATAGAAGCATCAGATGTAATTTTGGAGGTGCTTAATGCTCGAGATCCCCTTGGTACTCGTTGTATTGACATTGAAAATATGATATTGAAGACTGACCCAAATAAGCGCATTGTTTTGCTTCTGAACAAGATAGGTAGTTTCTCAACTTTTTTACCTTCCTAATTTTTATTAGATTTTGATGTTTTCATCCTCTAATATGAAACATGGAAAAGTAAAAGACATCTTTTATTTGTTGTTTCTCTTTAGACTTTTGCTCTCCTTGCTAATTTATATCTTCAACATCATAACATAGGTCGTGATATGCTGCTACATTTTAAGTCAACATTATAATTTTTTTTCTTGTTGTTTTAACATGTTATCTTTTCTTCTTGTTTGGGTATCATTATAGTACAAATTAGTGTGTTAAGTTGTATTTCCTGTTAAGGTAACTGTGTTTTTGTGATGTGTTATAAAATGTTTAAGTGATATAAATATTTTGTATTTTCATGTCTTAACAGTTTAACTTTAATTTTAACAATATTTTGTAATTTTCTATTCTTCAATCTACACATTTATCTCCCTTTTATGATTGTATTAAGAAGGTCGGTAAATTTGTAAAAAATTATAAATAAGCTGTTTACAAAACACACGAACCAAACAGCTAAACATCTTATCAAGAACAGAGGCAGATTGATCATTTATCCAAAATCAGCTGTTTGCAAAACGCACTAACCAAACAGACAAACAGCTTATCCGGATAAGCTTCTTATCACCAGATTATCAGGATAAACAGTTTATCAGGATAAGCTGCAGCTGCCCCAAACACACCCTAATTTAAATATATTATGTTCTTATGTGCGTTCATTCTTAACGCTTCCTGAGTAAAATATCTAAAAAAACTCCATGTCTGTCTTCAAGCCTCCAAGAAATTCTGAAGTAAATTGTATCTAATGCATTTTTAAAGCAACCACCTTAAGATTTTAATGCCAGTCATATTTCAACATAAAAGATCATTTACATCATTGAAGCATATTTGAGCCTCTGATGCTATCAAAAAGTATATTCACCGTTGAAGTTTCCACTAAGATAAATGTCTCCTATTCCAATATTGTTTGTGATTTCAACTTCCTTTGCAATACTATCAAGTAGATCTCATGGATGAAATCACAACTAGACCTATAGACAACAATTCTACTTCCTACGATGGAGTGATCATACACCAGAAAATGATTAAGGGATCTCACAAGACAAGCTACATAGTATTGCAACTAATCTCCTATAAGGGTACCAGTGAGCCAACCTTTTAAAGGAGAATTAATTTTAGCCCAGAGAGATAATACAATTAAAGACAAACTCATTCACACCTTGACCCAACCAGATTCCAGTTCCAACTTCATTTGCACCAGTGCATTCCATTTTCATTTTATGTGTATTTATAAATTCATATAATTTTATTTCATGGTGGTAGATTTGAATATGGAAATGTTGGGATATGGTAGGTTTGAATATAAATTTAATGTGAAAAGCTAGAGGAATTAAGAATATTCCCTTCCTTTTCATACTGTAGCTAAGGATCATTTGTAGGATTAAAGACTTAAAGTTTATAAAAAACACTTAGAAGAAATGAAATTAATGTAAAGTTTGGCGGTGGCAACCTGCAATGGGTGGCACTAATAGTCGAGCGACAATAATGGTGGAGGCTAGCGGACAACCACAAACAACGACCACAAAAGGCAGCAAAAACAACTTTAAGCAATGTGTTTGAAAATTGTTCAAACCAACCAAGGTTCAAAATCATCAAAATTAAACTACTTAGTGAGTTTTACTTCACCGAGTTTTACTTCACCGAGTTTTACACTGCATTCCTTTTTCATACAATCAAACATAAAAATTTTGAAAACCCCCACATTCCTTTGCAATGTCCAAGTAATGCAGGCAATCACATGGCAACTTATACAATACTTAATCCCCCTCCCCTTCCCCTTTATTCCTCCATCAACTTCTTCTTTGACTTGCTAGCCTAGTTATCCTTCTCCTATAGTCTTGTCCTCCTCTTCTCAAATCACTTCCTACTCGTCTTCATTTACCGTAGACTTTTGACATTTCACATCTTCCTCTCCATCTACATAAAGGCTTCAAAATATGCAAGTAGAAACAAGGTGAGCTTAAATGGCCTAACATTTGGGTTGAACTTGGTTGGCATCAATATTTGTTAAAGCATTTTTCTGAATAGGGAATGTTGAAATTTAGTTAGTGATAAGCCTTTGGCTAGCAAAAATGAGTGCATAAAACTAAAAGAGCCCTAGCTTTATAGGTAGACCACCAACCTGAAAAGGGGAAGGAGAACAATTCAAATTTCCTTCAAACCAATAAAAATACATAATAACATTTGTAAGAATTATGGTCATGCATAAATGAGTCTTATAAAAGGGAAAAAAGAAATATAAATTTAATTACAGTGAATCAAACAATAAAAGGTTAGAATTGTTGAAATGCATAGATGCATCATTTTAAAAGAAGAGATAATGAGCAAAATCAATTTATTTATTGCAAACTTAACATCCGAGCATGTCACATCCATAGAAAAATAAGGTAGTATACAGCAGAATCAATGGATGAACAATGTCATTCCCACAAGAAAAAAAAGGACTCTAATTTCTTACATAAAATCAGAACACATGCTATGAGATAGCTGCTTCCTTAAAAAAAAATGAAAAAGCTATCAGAACACTGGATGCTACAATCTCTAAATCAAGCCTGATTAAACCTTTTGATGGTCTGCACGAGGCCTCCACAGTCCCATCCTATACTTCTGTGTATATTTCAATATAAGCTTCCTCTGCACCAATTAAAAAAGAAAAGAAAGTTAATAATAATAACAATCAATATTACATTCCTCTTCTAGCCCTTGAAACTAAGCGAGCACAGACAAAAAAGCTTAGTTAAGACTTTTTAAAGTCTACTTTTGGTTCGAGACTTCGAATGGATCTCACAACACACTTAATATTAATTTATTAGTGCTAAGAATAATAAGACTGTAATGCCTGATAAAATCTCAGACAGATGAAAAATAATCTCTTCCCGGAGCATCAATGAAAAGCATCCTACATCATAGATAAACCTTCTACAGCTAAATAAATCATGAAAGTTCTAGTGAAGTTCTTCTAAATAGTCACTCTTTTACCTAAGTTTGCCGGAGAAGTAACAATCAGCCGAAAGACATGCATAATCATTAGAGAAAGAGAGCGTTAGCAGGGAAGAAAAAGGAAATACGTGTTTGCAAGGAATGCCAAGCTTCTTGAGGCGAAGTGTCCTTGTGACAAGAAGCTTGTTGAAGTCTCCAATCTCTGTCTCCAGCTTCGCAGCGTGCGCATCTACTCCATTCCCCACGCTATTAAGAAAATCAGGTATCCCCACCTTCACTGTTTTAACACACCATACTAATGGAGGATTAACCAGATATGGGGGAAAAAAAACTGAATCAAAGCTCTTACAAGAACCCTAATTGCAACAAATGACGAAATATTTGATTACTCAAGTATGGCGGCTTATAGTAAAATCTAGAAGCGGAGGGGGAGAGAAACGGGGTAAGACCCGCCGGTGATAGGCGACCGGTGGCGGCGAGTCGCCTCCAGCAATGTACCATTAGGGCCATCGAGGTGAAGAGCCGCTGCGACGACTCTAGATTAGCGGATGGAAAAAGCATCAACAATTGGTGGGAATGGTGGGCTTGTCGGCCGAATTAGGTGCAAAGCATTTCAATTTTATGATTTTTTTTTTTATTTGTAAGAAATTTAAATTTAATATAAAATAATATTATATTTAATTTTTAATTTTTAATTTTTAATTTATTTTCCTTAAATTTGGAATTTGTTAGATTTTGTGGTATATAAAGCACGTTACTTAATATAAAGTATCTTTGGTTATAGCTCGCTATCCCACAAGCCATTACCTATACCTCGCCGCCCCCGCTTGCGACTGCTGTCACTAATACATTACTTTACATTGAAATACATTATTCTCATTGTACTTCAAACCAATCAAAAACAATATTGAAGTCGCTCGTTTATTTTATAATGAATCAAACAACTCCAAAATATTTCGAATTCAATACATTGCTTGTGCATTATATTCATTTTACATTTCATTACTTTTCTGTCGATCAAATGACCCTTAGAGAAAATTTTACTCCACATAATACCCTTAATTTGTAAAAAATATTTCTTCCTCATTTCCTTAAGAAAAATGTGTTAGAAATTTTTATTTAGGAACAAATTACTTTTATTAGATAAGAGTCAAAATTCTCATTCAGTGGTGATGTGAAACTTAGAATTCAACAGTTGCTTGAATGCTCACAACTCATGAACTTTATCCCAACATCTTTTCAGCCTCTAGTAATTTTATAATGTCATTAAACACTGCAATAAAGTGCTCGACATTCCAATTTCGTATGTTCAAAATTAAAACATATTGCATCTTTGGTTACTTAAAATTGATTTCTGCATTTGCATTCTAAATCGTAAAACCAAATTGGCACAACATGTTCAAACTTTCTTTAAACTTTCAAGGAAGGGGAAAATTTTTTTTTAATAAGATTTAAACTTATTTGAATAAAATTTGAGTATGATTTGTGTAAATTTGAACAATGTTGGAACTCGGTTTGAGCAAAATTACAAAACTTTTTGATACAGTTTGGCTAAGGCTTGAACTAGATTTTAATATGGCAGGAATACAGTTTAACTATGGCTTAAAGAAGGTTCAAGCTTAAATATGGTTCAAGCATGGATTAAATATGATTTGTGCTTTTAATTTTGTCATATTATGCTTTTAATTTTGTCATATTATAAAGGTTAGTTTAAATGGTAAGTTAACTATCATGCCTTCTTTAAATTATTCTTAGTAAGTGATTATTTATTCAACATTGATTTATATAGAGGTAATGAAAAGGACTCTTAAAATTATATAATATATTCTCTGCCTCAACATATCTCAATTAAAGTTTTGAAAAACAAGGCAACCATCACATATTTTATGAGCGATTATAAAGTTTGCATTATAAGAAAATTATCTAAAGAATAATTAGATGTTATTTCATCCCCTCTTCCAAGGAGTTGAAGTGGCTTTTTTATCATTATACAAAATTTTAATAATATCTAAATTTTTTTGAAAAATAATCAATTGATATTGGAATAAAAATTTTACACTCACAACAATTTAGTTTGGAATTGTATACATATGGTTTTGAAGAAAATGAGGAGGACAACAAGGAACAATTTGTTCTACTAAATATAAGATTCTGGTAAAGAAGAAGCACGAGATGTATAAAAAGGTTAAAAAGATGGGGGTGTTAACTAACCTCTTATTATTTATCTATTATCCATAGATAAAGCGACGCATTTTCTGTCCGGACTCTTGACGTAGCTCTACGTGCTGCGTGGGTTATTCCTAAGTTACTTTCAGGGTATTCTGGGTTATTTTTAATAATCCTGAAATAACACAAAAATAACACAAAAATAAAGACCACGGGTTATATATGGGTTATTTTGAGATTATTGAAAATAACCCAGAAATAACCTGAAAATAACTCAGGAATAACCTCCGCGGCACGTAGAACTACGTCAGGAGTCCGCACAGAAAAATTAGGCTACATAAAGAGAAAGAGAAAACTGGAGATGTTGCGTCATCTCTTATAGTTATACATAATATTGATGAAAAAATAACAAAGTATTAATGAATAAAGTAAGGGATTAAGAAGAATTCAACTAGTATACACACTACCATCGCTAACAGAAATAAAGGCGACGCAAACAATAGACAAATTATTAACCAACAATCAAAGCATTAATAGAGATAAGCGGAACAGTTCTAAGAAGATTATAAAAATTATAAAATGCTAAAATATCAATTTTAGTTACAGTACAAAAATATACAATTCTCAACACTACAGAACAAATACTCTGCTTAATTTGAAGCACTCTTCGTCCCTATACAAATCCCAAAATTGGCAAAAGCCAGCAGACCCCAAACCAATGACCAGTAATGCTTGGCAGAAGAAGAAAAAGAAGAAGAAGAAGAGAGAGCAAAGCAGCAGAAAACAAAGTTCATGTCTTCTTAGCCAATAGGGCTTCTATAATCATCACATGAGGCAACATAACCAACAAAGTAATTGGGAACGTATTGAGAATATGCAGGTTTTCTGTGTTGATTGTAGTAATCCATAAATCTCCAGCATGCTTTTGTTCCTTTTTCACTTCCAGAATCAATTTCAACGTCATTGGGAAGCTGAGAGGCGTGTAGAATGGACAATTCCAATTTACAATTTGTATTTTTACTCCCACTGTGATCATCTTTGCTGATGGTTCTCATGAATTCCTCCTTGACAGAGTTGAGATCAGCGGAGCTGCGACCCAAACGGGTTAAGCCCCAGAAGAAAACAATGTTGGGTTGAACCATGTTAGTGTCTACATATTCTTTGGGGTTTGGGTCACAATATCCATTCTCTCTCTCTAACTGCATTATAATTACAAAGATTCAGCATTGTAAAATTACATAGAAAGAATAGGGACCAAAACAGAAGTCCGATGAACAAATTACATTTAAGAAAATATACTGCAAATAAAAAAAAATCAAAATCAGTCAGTAACAAGAGATAACCTTGAGAAGAAGGCCACGAAAGCGAGACTTAATCCAGCCCACCCAGTCCTGCAGTTCATCCTCATCTGGAGCAGAAAGGCAAATCCTAACAAAATACTGATAATGCTCAGAGTATGGGAAATGGTTAAAAAGATGACACCATTGGAAATCTAGCCTCCCTTGATCCTGCAATAAGTTGAATATCAAACTTAATCACCACCAACCAATTCAATGATCAATTCTCAAAGAATATGCAAATTTCACAGTAATGTTCAACCGAATTAAAAATTTAATAAAAAAGAAAGGAGCAGTTGCACCAGGCTAAATGAAATAATGCCAATCATTTACCACGGTAATTACTGAATGTTAATTTTTAGGCTTGAACAAATGATTAATAATCCAATATCAGATCCATCATGGTGTAAAAACCGATTAAGTTATAATATATATCATCAATGTGGAGAAATTTTCAGCCTCATAATTACACACTCATAGTTCCCCACTATTGTAAAAGTTAATTGTAGCAATAGAATATAAGCCACGAAAAGTCATATCTAACAAGCATAAATCACAATAAGGTAAGATTTCCTACTTAGTGCAATATTGTGCCTGATTAGGTTATGTAATAATAATATTTACAGGGAGAAAAAACTAAAGAAGGCTAAAAAGCTGATAATAGTTCAAAATCCTCAAAAACTTCATCTCAGTAAAAGATGACCCGTTGTCTAAGACCCAAACAAGAATTTTGATAGTGAGCAACGCAGCACTAGGCATCCCTTAAAAGATGTTAGTTTGACACCATTCCTCAAGCCTAAGCCCTAGGCTACTTATAGTCACATAAACTCCATATCTTCAATCCACCGCCATCAGTTTTAGATGAAAGCTCTTTACATGAAAATATTAATAGTAAAGGGCCGAAATAATCTTGACTGTTTATATGGGGGATCATTTTAGTCCAGAGTCTATAAAGTATCAAATTAGTCCCAAACATTTTAATTAGGATTGAAATAATCCACTGTATGGACCAATATTTGAAAGAATCTGAAGACTAAATTGGCCCTGTTACTGACTTCGACTAAAATGGCTTCCAACAAAACATCAGTGTGCACTATTTTGACACTTTTCTCTAAATATTATGCAAAAACATTCTAGAAGAAAATCATGTTTCATTTTGCTCAATAAACTACACATTATGCTATAAACGAAAATAAATAAGAAGAGTCAATGTATTACTGACCAGAAAAATAAACGGGAACAGTAAAATAAACAAATTTGTTAATAAATAAAGACTGCGCTGGTGAAAACTACAATAAAAATAGCCTGCATGTTAAAAAAAAAATGTACCTTTGTGATGTCATAACCACGCTGAAATTCTAACATAATTTTCTTAAATGTACTTCTTGTTATGTTGGAACTACACCAATCAAATGGACTACAAGGCATCAAGATGGGCAGAAAGCTGCGCTCGTCAGGTTCCTTGATCGGTATCAATGGGTCTTGTAGAATAACTGGTTTTGGCCAGGGCCAATGATAAAATGTATCGAAGAACATTGTAATGAGAGTGCTTATACTAGCAGTAGGATATCTTTGGCAAACAGAAGCAGCCAGCATCGCAAGGTGAATCCCCCCGAAGAATCCAAATAACTGTGAGAGGGAGCTTTTATGGTCTGCTCATATTAATGGAATTTTAGTAAATTTACATACGTAGCACACAATTCTTTAGGAATTTATTTAGAAATCTCACACCTAAACTTACAAATTTACATGCATAAAACTTCAATGCTTTAAACCCATGCATGAAGAAGTGTATCTGACATTTAAATAGTTAGTTATTTTTATGTGATATTAACGATTTGAGTGCTATGTGTGTAAATATGAAAGTTTAGGTGTGAGATATGTAAATACATAAAACTGTGTGCTATGTATGTAAATGACCTAGAATTTTAGTAAAACATGGGAATCAGATACTCACATGAGAATAAACACCACGTCTTTTGGCCCATAACCTTAGGCATCGCAAAATTGCTTGAAAGTGCTACAAAATAAAACAAAGAAGTGAAGATTTGCATGTTTGCAAGAGATATGCATCATGGATAAGTAAATATTCAGAGATCGAAGGTTTCAGAGGTTCAGACCCATCAATCTACAGAAAAAAACTTATAAAAAGAAAAGATCCTTACGGACAGATGAAACAGGGGTTGGAGTAAAAACCATTAGGAAGTTGAGCTATAAAAGAAAACAAATTCTAAACTAAATCTGGCAAGTTGAAAATAAAAACATCAACAATACACAGACATTATAAAAAATATAAATCATTTATCAATCTCTTAATGAGAAGTGAATAGCATGTAGTATTTTCGAACTAAAAAATATAAGGAAAAGATATAAATAAAATTGAACTTAATCCAATTCATGAAGCAAAACATTAATGCTTGAGATACACAGAAAATGGGGATATATAGTTAATTAGTTGGGTGATCTTTAAAGTTGGCCTCTCTTCTTATTTGCTTATCACCATACTAGTAGAGGTAATTTCCATCATAATTTATACGTGGCCTATTTCTGACTTGCTAGTTTGGTCAACAACCATACAAATCCCTTAAGAAATGGTATGGAAAGTGATATATCCAATTTTTTTATGAAAAGCTAGGTGAATCCTTCTAATTAGTTACGATTACAAACAAATAGAAGAAACACAAGAAGAAAATCCATTAAAAAAATACAGCTATGTGGAAGCTGAGAAAGTTCTAGAGTTAGAAAAAAAGTGTTTTCCTTTCTTCTATTTTTAATTTTAGATGAATTCTTTCTTTTTGTATTGTTAATCCAAAAGTAGGAAAAATTGATAGCACCATACTTGATGATCTTTTCTTTCCTCCCATTAAATAAGAACCAAATATTATGTTCGTAAGGCTGCCTGACAGCTCGAACAGTTTGGGACTTCACTCTCCTTCAATAGGCATTGAGTTTGAAATCGTCTTATTTGCCTTGAATTCAATTCCTTATGTGTAAAAATATATTTCAAGCTTTGGTAATCCATGAACACTTCACACCGTACTACATACAAATGATACCTTCAAATTTTTGAAGCAAATACAACTGCTGCTAAACATTATAATAATAATCTAATTATTAATTAAAATAAAGATAAATGTTAGAAAAAAAATTTTCAATTCTCTATTTTTGCAGGTGTTGTTTGAACGAACCCACACCACCCACAGGAAAATATATGAGATCTACCACTTTAATTTTCTCCATTCCACGTGAATGTGAGACCAAAACAGAGAGAGCGAGAGAGAGAGAGAGAGATAGAGAGAGAGGAAGGGAGAAGCAACGACGCCGTGAGCTTTCTCAACAATGGAACTCTATTCAAGCAGTTTGGGCGGCTCAAGCCAAGCAAGCTGCCATGTGCAAGGGGGGAAGGAGAAAGCTGAAGTAACGGCAGTCTCTACGATAGAGCGAGTGAGGAGGGTTTCCACACACTTTGGTCGCCGCGCGGTTGTGTGGGCGGAAGTTGCGTGCAAGAAAGACTGAAGCCCCAAGCAGTGAAGGGGGAAACTGAACACCTATACACACGAGCAGTTCGCAAAAGACATTTTGGTGTGCGGGAGATGGTTAGGCAGAAAGGGTAAATTTAGATTTTAACCTTGACAAAAGAAATAAAAAATTAAACAGACTTA
>NEWO01000258.1:287507-306075 GCA_003013225.1 Phalaenopsis aphrodite | reverse complement strand
TTCTTTTAGAGTAGATGAATCCTAAAGATTATGTGTACAAGAATCAAGGAGCCCAGAGAGATAAACAACACTCATTTTTTTTATATTTTCTAATAGTTGTAAACATTTTAAACCTAAATGAATATTTGTAAATTAAAATTTTGAAATAGAATGGCTTTTTTGTCTTTTGGATGATTTTATTTAGGCAATGAAAATTTTTCAATAGTATTTTTCGATTCAATTGTCCATTCATGCCTTAATAATCCGAGTCTCCCAAGCCAGATTGTGATAAATTTGATATCCAAAAAAGGCACCCATCTAATGACACATTAACGAGATTATTAAAATTATTGTCCGGAAAGAAACTATTGGATTCGAGTCTAGAGGGAGTAGGAAACAATTTGTAATCTTTGTGAAAACTAGTAGAAGCTGTATAAGAAGTCACATTATTTCTTTGTTCTAAAATGTAATTATGCGAACAAGTATTGCCACAATAAGAGAAACCAAGTCAAGCATAAAAAAGAGCAAATATCTTTCCTGGAATTATCATAATTATCAAAACTCAAAGATAGCTTTTTTGCAATCAGAAAATTCCAGTTCAGAATTAATACAACCCATGACAGCCAAAGCCAACCAGGGGTGGGGGTGGGGGCAGCGGAAAGTGGGGGATTAAAACTTTTCATGTTTAAATTATCATTGCCAAAGCTACCGATAAAAATTAGCTGGATTTTACAGAAATTAGAGGAGCTTCAATCATAGCTTTCACAGTATCGTAATACTCAAAATGAGAACGAATCCTCTGACTTCAACTTGCTTATTAGAACAAAATCCCATTCCATAAGCAATTTGCAATTCATATGGAATTTATATGGGTAACCTTTAAGATTAACACTTACCAAAATCACAAAAATGTTGTATAGTATAAAATTCATTCATCAAATGTATCTCGCATGACCTAGAATCCCATAAATCACGGTAGCCATGATTGCAGATGAGCAAATGGTGTAGTACAAAAAAATGTTGAGTGTACTATAAAAGTCATTCATCAATCGTATCTAACATGAACTACAATCCCATAAATCATGGTAGGAATGGCTGCAGATGAGCAAATGGTACATCAAGGCTCGATCATCAACGCACCTCCTTTGTGTGCAGTTCTACTTCACCACTTAGAGCAGCAGCACATCATGGAAGAAACATAATACCAAAGGAGAAGCAGATAGAAGGAAGGACATATCTACTAAAGAACTTGAGCTAAGTTCTTCATTTCAAGAGGTAGTAAGGACTAGCCTATTCCAACCTAGTCACCGATTACAATGTGAATTAACTCACTTTAAATGGTACGCCTTAGCCACTAGCAGGTCACTGATATTGATAGTCAAAAGTTTGTAAAATTATTCACACGAAGGCCCCATCTAACAAAAAAAAGCAAGACTGTTCAGAAGTTGACCTTAATAAGCCATTTTCAATTAATAAACCAACTATCACGTGCTTATGCAGATCTATAGCTACTCCAGAGGTACTCCGGAATTTGAAGGAAGAAAACTATTCCCATGTGTTCTTTTAGCAGAGAAATCATTACTTGAAATATAAACAAAAGAATGAACTGCTCGCAGCATAAAAATTTTGCAATCTACAATCATGATATGATCTTACATGTGCAAATAGACGTCCAATGAATAAAAGATTAATTCTTTAGGGAATTCTTCTAACAGGAAATGGTGCTTTAAAAACTAACAGAAATGAGCAAAATGCACGCACAAGTAATTAGTTATCAAGTGGGCTAAAGCCATGCTCATTAAACAAAGCACTTCAAAATCCATCATGGACTGGGGCAACCACCAAATAAAATCACTTTTAAGGGCTAATTATTAAAGCTTTGTTTAGGCCTATTTAAAATCTAATACATTTCTCTTATAGAAATTCATTTAGAATATAAATTGATCGACCCAACAAACTTTCTTGCATTGGGCACCAAAGTCATGCACATTGCTAATAAAAGTAGCCAAAATTTTAAACTAGCATAAATTTTTAAGTTGAATCAATTGAGTTATGTTTCGTTATAGGATTTTGAGCTCAAAACTCATGTCAGGTTGAAAACGAATTTATAATAGCTTAGTCAATATTAGATTTGAGTATAAGTATTCTCACACACTCTCTCTCACTCTCTCTCACACATACAAAAACAAACACACATTTTGTGTGTGATTTATAAAACAAATAAATAATTGGTTTGCTTATCAAAACATATGTTTGCTTATCAAAACATGTATGTATATATTTCTCTCCCAACATTATTTTCTTTTCATTTCACGTCATTGGCAGGAAGCCACAATAGGATTAAACTGGTAAAAGGTGACAGTAAGCAGTAGGTGATGGTGGGCAAAATGATAAACATGCTTAATGCTCGATCCTAAGCATATAATGATCAGCCAATTTTAGCTCATGCCCAATAAGGCTTTTAAGGGTCAAGTTCAAGGTTTATCATCAGAAAACAGCCCTAATGTATACCCTTTAGACGATGTTGTACATAATTACAAAGGCCAAAATAAACTAACATGTAGATTAGCCAGCATATATTAATCACTTAGCCATGAGTTCAAAAAGAAAAAAGTAGCATTTTTAAGACATTAATTAATATATGTTCTACTAAAGAATTGACTTTAAAAAGCACATGAATATTAGAAAATACTATCAAATCAGATTTTAATTATTTTATGCCTCCACAAATCATTATATAAAAACCTAGACTAAATTTTCAAAGAAAATCAACCTAGACTAAATTTTCAAAGAAAATCAATAGCACCGAAGCCTCCTCTTCTTTTTTTCAAGGTAGTCTTGTACTAAACACTAACAATTTGAAAAAATATATCAGAGGTAATACAGACAATCTCAAAGAAATACACCAATGTAGCTATTAGTACTAAATTAAAATTGATTTTTAATAAGTTCGAAGAAATACATACCTTCAAGTTTGGCACCAATTGACGGATGCGTGTATTAACCCTCACTCCAGAAAAGCTTCTCCGACTCGTTTCATCGGGTATCATTAAGCAAGGATCAAAAATGTTCACATCCTGCAATGTGTAGAAACTTATGATACAATAAAGAAAAATATGAAAAGTATGGATTTCTGCAGTTGTCTTGCTATTTCAACAGCAATTCTATAATTGATAAATACCACAAAGATTACACAACTATGATTCAACGCCTACTTCTAGAACACAATCTTTAATGGAAGACTTTTAAGGTATAAAATATTAATGTCTATCAGCCAAAGTAACCTTTTTCAAACTTGCCTAATTATATGGTTCAAGGCACCACATGTTTATTGGCTTAAAAATCTCTCAAAAATCAAATCATCTTTGGCTTGAATCAAAATTAACGAGACAAGCCTAGCTTGATTCAAATTTTGAGTGAGCTGAGCCTATATCAGATCAAGCTTCCCTCAAGATAAGAACATGTATATGCATGAATGCATGAACACACAAAGTGATCCAAAACCACCCAAAAAGGATAGGTGTCCAAAACTTTCCAAGTGGATTGGAGAGAAAGAATTTGGGTGTGAACATGTAACAATGTGTCACCTAATTAGACTATAATTTCAAGGCATATAATCTTCTAAATTTATAGCTGAAACAGCCTACTGCGACGAATATGCAATTAATAAACCTCTTAAATTCTTTGGTAACCAAACCAAGAAGTGTATTAAAATGAACTCCTAAAGTTGAGTTGGTTATGACAAAAACTTGTATAAACTCATCTTCTAGTTTGAAAGCTTCAATGTGCTATATAGTACATCCAAGTGCATCTTCAACCCCTAAAAATCAGTCCTTCAATTTTTTAAAGTTCTCAGTACCAAAGTGTCTTTGCTATTCTTAATGTGTGTCTCTTGCATCCGAGTCAAATGGTCTCCATGCACATACAAATGATCTCAATAGAACAGTAGACTTCCTTGAAATTCATGTGTGCTCTCTAATGTTATCAGTAGCTAAAAATGACGAACCAATACCTATGATTTATTGTCTAGCCCTTACAATGGCTATACAAGATGTATAATTTTTTGTTTAATATTTTCATACTCCTAGGGAACCTGTAATAGAAACTGACGGTTATAGACGTCGTTATTTTGTTTTCAAGTCCTTTATGGGCTTCCCGCAGCTCATAGATGCCTCGATAGGTTGTGCACAATGCACTATGCTTTTCATGGTGCATCTGTAGCATCTACATGTTCACAAACAGGTTTATGGCTGCACAAATAATTAGTTAAAACAGCATATTGACTATTTTCTAATGCACTTGCTTCTTATACTCAATTAATAGATTGAAATGTTGTGGTTGTGGTATCCACTCCATATTATTGGTTTATTGTAGCTTAGGTTGGGTCTATGAAGTACTATAGTGGTTGGTGACCTATATGCAAAATTGTTTCCTCTTCAGAAAAGTAATTGCCTCTGATATTTAATCACTTGATGCGAAGTGAATATTACTTTTTATAGTCCCAATAAATCCTGAGAAAACCCCATAAAATATTTCAATACTTTTCCAAAAGTCATTCATCCTGGAAAAGGAATGACTCCAGTGGATGTCCCCATCTCCAGCTCAAATGATAGCTATAGGAAGTGCAAGTACTAGTACCTTTGCATTTTTTCTTAACAATTGAATGGTTTTCTACTTTTCAACTCTTTCAAAGGTGCGGTTAGCAAAGACCATGAAAAAGGGAGGCAAATATTGAGAAGTGGTGGATAAAAGTTCTCATGTAATGACAAACCATCCACGAAGCTCTAGTGCATAGTCTAAAATAGTACAAGATTGGTGCAACCTTCTATGAATCCCTTAATAGCTCTTCTCAAACTATGATGAAGAGGAGATAGACAAGTCTAAGGCCGATCAAACTTATATTTCCTGAGATTAAGGGTGTGTTTGGGGTAGCAGTGCGGTGGCGGTGTGGTGTTGCACCATAATTTTTTCTGCTTGGCTATTTCTCAAAAGCTGCAGCTGAAAGGTGTGTTTCCCCACAAGACTTGGGTACCTGCAGTGGCTGCTAAAAAGTTGTGATATGATTTTTTCAAAAAAAAAAAAATTTAATGACCACCAGAACTTTTTGAACATCAACTTCATCTTCAGCAGCTTCACAGTTGTTTCTTCAAACAGCTGCAACTACCTCAAACAGAACCCAAGTATGAATTTGATTTCTTGTAGAAAGTCTTAAAACCTACTCCATGACTTGTAGATGTTCCTCCCTTTTTTTGAACAAAAAAAAAAATCTTCTAGATAAATCAAATAAATAAATGTATAAAAGATGTAATATATCATTCACCAATCTCATAAATGTAGATAGTGCTTTGAAAAGTACAAATAGTATCAGCCACCATTCAAATAATGGCAATCTTCAAGATACCTTCTTCTTTAACTTGAATCTAATGATAGATTAATTTCAAGTCTAGCAATGAATACTTGGTTGGCTAGAAATAGTCAATTAACTTTTCAATTTGTGACCATGGAAAGAGACTGTTGATAATGACCTTGTTCAATTTCCTATGGTTGATGCATGCCTAGCATTCACCTTAGACACAGACCATTAGTGACATGGTGAACTACTCACCCGGTTATGGAACAATTTGACAGGTCGTGAGTGGGTTGATAGTGGTATTGGCTATCAACCATCCTAGTTGATTTATGTAGCTTGTGCCATTTGGATGGTTTTCTGTAAGCCATTAAAGTGTGTGAGGCACACCTTTATACCCCAACAATATGCACTCCTTTTGCATACGCCAAAATCATTAATAATAAAAGTGCACAATGAAAAATGTTTCAAAGGCAAAGCTTTATGATGAAGTGTCACAAGCCACAACTTTCTCAAATGTGTAGGGAAGGCAGAGCACACCCTATGCGTAGCCTAAGTGGAAAAACTCTAGCACAATTCTTCATGGTTTGTCTTCATGCTAGCAGCGCAAGGCTTATGGGTTCGGCTCACATTCAGATGAGAGGTCGATTTAACAAATAGAATAGAAAGGAAAGAATTGCAATAAACAACATAAGGCAAGAAAAATGAACTGCATGAGAAAATAAACTCAACCTTCTCGTCTGCAACCCTAATTACTCCTTAACAAACGAACATTACAACAATATTGCTCCAACTTCTTATCCTAGCCCTCAAAATCTCCTCCACAATTAAACATTATAGCAACAAAGCACAAACTTAAGGCAACTAGCAACTCAGAGCTTATGGGTTCGGCTCACATTCAAATGCGAGGTCGATTTAACAAATAGAATAGAAAGGAAAGAAATGCAAAAGACAACTTAAGGAAAGAAAAATGAACTGTAAAAGAAAATAAACTCAACCTTCTCGTCTCCATCCCTAACTACTCTTTAACAAACGAACAGTACAACAATATTGCTCCAACTTCTTATCCTAGTCCTCAAAATCTCCTCCACAAATAATCTTTTTTGGTTTCTTTTTTGTTAGATAGAAATTTGTTAGGAATATATATATATATTTTTTTTGTAAAAACGAGCTCCCCCACCATCCCTACTCTACCATCCCTATCTATCTATCTATATATATATATAGATAGATATATATATACTCAACCTAACAAATATAAACCAAATATATATAGATATACACACACACGCACGCACGCACACACACACGCACACACACACACACGTGTATATATATCTATATATATACACACACACATTTGACATTTGATATCGAATAATGCCAACATATAAACCAAATGTTGGCCAGCTTGAGATCCAATTGAATGATTTTCAGCTTATTTTAAGTAAAGATCAAATTAGCGCCCTTCTCATAGTTGGTTATAATCTAGATGAATTAAACGCATGAAAAATTACATTAACAAGAATGACACTATTTCAAGAAATTTCAACAACTACCGACAGAAATAATAGCTTACTTTACTTTTAGCCAGAGTAATCATTCATAATCCATTACACATTAATGCAAAATGAGATTTTAACAATTCAAAATAAACAAATTGATTAAAAAATGCTTGAGATAATAAATCCAGTCAACATAAGGTCACATAGTAAAAAAAAATAGTGTATGCAATTCATAGGCACCAAAAAGTAATTGATTCATGATGGAAATAATAAATAATTTATTCTGATAGCAAACAAGTGTAATATAGATGGTGAAGCAAGAAATAATCAGTAGAATAAAATTGCTATGATAAAAAGGTGCAGAACTAAATTTAAAGATTGATAAACTTTCAGCAAACATACTTACAGCTGGAACAGATACAACTCGTAGTTGAGCATAAGGAAAATCAATAGAAAAGCCACGGAATTTAAATCTCATTAAAGGAACTTTTGCAGTCTTGACGCAATGTAGTTCTGATATTTCAGGCATGCTTTGAAGCATTCCATGTAAAACAATAAAGAAATCATCCTGAGAAGTAAAACAGGCGAGGATTTAGTACTTTTCAATGTATCCAAATAACTGAAGCAAGAAGCAAATAAAAACTCACTTCCATAGAAGCAAAATATGGACCAACGCACAAAGCATCAATGTCAGATTCTGGACCATGGACCTGAATCAATG
Organism: Phalaenopsis aphrodite; assembly: GCA_003013225.1. NCBI lineage: Eukaryota > Viridiplantae > Streptophyta > Magnoliopsida > Asparagales > Orchidaceae > Phalaenopsis > Phalaenopsis aphrodite. Next base: position 298,523 of record NEWO01000258.1, on the reverse strand, counting down.
ATGGAAACATGACTGAGAAAGTTTGAATAATAAATGAAAAGCCAAACACTTGAAAGAATCAAAAAAAAATTTTGGAGCGGTCTTTACAAATAGTAACCAAGATAATGCAACTACTATGACTGCAATTCCTCTCATAAGTGAATGATGCATTAGGAAAAAAATTTTTGCACACACCCAAAGAAAAAGAAATCCTTAATCCATACACTCTAAATAAACATTAAAAGGCAGAGGATACCCTCTTCATTACTGTTATTTGTAAATCAAAATCTTGCAAATTATGGTTTTTTGCTTTCCTTGGTACATATGATCGGATCCAATGTTGAAAGATCAAATCTCATCATTTCAGCTGCATGATAGGAATTCAAGGTCACTCACTAGCAGAGAAATTATACATGTTTAACTAAGGGCATGATTTTGTTTAGTGAAAAGTTAATAAAAAAATAAATTATTTGAATTTGAAGTAGTTTTTTGGATGTTTTGTTTTTAGTAAAGTCAAGCTACTTCATGGTTCATTTCCTTCACAAATTTTAAGTAAATTCAGCTAAATTAACTGCACTTAAACTGCGTGTTTACTTTAGTATATTCTAAATCCACCAAACCAAACAACCCTAAGAGAATTGCTAAGTGAGTAGTTTGAACCGTCTTCCTTATAGTTTTAAAGAAATTTAGTAAACGTTTCTAAATGTTTCATCAATGTAAATATTGCACTGGAAGTGGTCTCAATTAAACACTGCCTTGGAAAGTAAAAAATTAACCAAGAAAAAAGAAGCTAATAAAACCACACCTAAAAGAAAATCATAAGCAACGTTTTCATTCGTCACTATTTGTATCAATGATAAACTTTTTTCAAGTTCAGATAATGCATACAGCAGACATTATCAACATGCTTATTCAGATAAGTTTTAGAGGATATAGCTTAACGTTTACAGGCATGTTAAAATATTTGCATTTAATACCAAGGAAATAAGGCTATAAATAATTGATGACTAAATGATTGTTCTCTTAGAGCCCATGAGTCATAAGCAAAATAAGAAATTAAAAATTAAGAAAACACAACTATAAGTGAATCAAAATGCCTTACTCCTAGACCATATGAGCCATATGCCAAAATAGTGGCATTTGTCTTATCAATTATATCCTTGGGAAGGCGGCGCTGCCAGGCAACTTTTCTTATCCAAGACAAAACTATCTGAAAGAAAAAAATACAAATAAGAAAACTAAAAATAGAAATGAAAAAGTAAATGAAATATCAAATACAAGAACAAAGGAAAAGGCTCATTTGGTCCCTTGCTGATAAAAATATTTTAGGAAACAATTTCATTTTCACTTAGGTGTGAAAACAAAATCTTTATATCTGTGAGCAATGAAATGGGCCGATAAGGGAGCCAAAATAAATATAATTTCACGGAAAGTAAAATATGATTGGAAGCTCGATAAAATGCATGCATGATTAGCATCAAGAGAATGATTATAAGAAAATACAAGACAACTTTCTACCAAAATTTCCTATAAAAATAATGTGTCAGTACTTGAAACTACAAATCTCAAATTACATTTTAAATATAGCACATTTGATAAATAAAAAATTATAAATGTCTATTAGATTAGTATCAAATAGAAACAAAGGATAATTTTCATTGCATTGGCAAGAAGCATTTTTTTATATTTTCTTTAATTTTCCAAACAATAGGAAAAAAACAGCAGCTTAAACGAACTGTATTACTTTCTATTTCTAGTGAAATGTGGATTTAGATTCCTTATTAAATATTGATGCTGGAAACTAGGATATTATATGCTGGACTACTACAGTGTCGTAAAGTAGTTCTCAAAATATGCCAAAGTTCTGAGTACCAAAGGGAATTAGGCATTTTATTTAATAAGTACATAAAAGACAAGCAAAATGGCATACAAAGCCACGCTGAAGTGTTTGACACACATTAACGGTACAAACGTCTAGAATTATTAGGGCTACAAAGCCTCTAAGCTCATGAGCTAAAGAAAGAAACATCGCTTAAGAAAATAATAAATAATAATAAAAGAACTGCATTTTAAATAAATATAATTCAATGCATAAATGAATAAAAACATTTTGTAAGTGATTTTACAAGCTGGATGGTTAGTGAATCATTCCATCTTAAAGTGGAGCTAAAAGAAGATAGCCCGTCAGAGTTAACAGCAAAATTCAATTCAAACTAGAGATTTTAATCTACCAACATAAAAACCAGCTTCACTTAATAAACGGCAGGAATTTTTTTATTATCAAGCATAGATGTTTTGCTCTACTGCCATTTGAGAGAATTCATAATAAAGATTAATTAAAAAACATATGAATATAAAGCTTCAAAAAGTAGTATTTACCTGTGGTCTCCACAAATCAAATAATAGTGTTCTAAATAAATTCGTGCAATTATGGACAAATTACAAAACCTCCACAAAGTCCTAAACTGTTCAAATACCATTGAGTTGATAGAATAATGAAAGTTTCTGCAGACTAATAAAATTTCTGCAGAAAAAAAAAAACATCAAACATGCTGCAGCTAGTGGCCTACTAGGAGATCGTGACACAGAACAGATGAACCATTTCATTGAAAAAGAATCCTAAAGCTAGAACCATGGTGTGAAACCAAAACTCATATAGCAAGCATGCACTATTCAAAAAACAAATCACCCAAATCAACTAGATTCCTTAACAATAATGTCAGATTTATACTTGCTAAATTCCAATTCTGTAAAATACAAAATGTTTCACTTTAGAGGTTCAGCATTTCAAAATACATCTCAACATTCAGTGCAGACATCTATTACTACGCTTACTTCTTTTATCTCAGACTATCACATCAAAACGTAAGCTCGTCTTAAGATTTTCAGTTTGATTCAATAGTATAATTAGTGGTAAAATCTAAGATAACAGTGCTATTTATCAAATTATGTATATTTTCAGTCCAATTTACATTAAAAAATGAAATGTACATTAGAATGATCATTGTTAGTATGGCTTTTATTAAGGAGTCATGTCATGATGTTTGCACAATTTTTACGCTGGTTGTCGACTCCCTAACGCAAACCCTCCACCTTTTGCATCCGGGGCTTGGGACCTTGCAATTGCAGGTTTTAGTATGACCTTTATTATTCTTGTTATTTCTCTTGACCATTCACTCACTTATCATCAATGTGTCAGCTGATTTGGGTTGTGAATAAATCATAGTACTATAACAACAACAACATTCATACCTACTACATTAGATAAATGTCTTCTTCAATTGCGAGGAAGGGAATCCTTTATGATTGACAACTCAGGCTAAGATTATTTTAATTGTATCAAGCCTAATGTTTTTTTCCTAAAAGACTTCATGTATCCCATGAAGATACTCTGACCTTATTTATTTACATGTGTCCAAAACTTTTTGTATAAAGTTAAAGCATGAAACTCATCATATTCCCTCCATTATCGTGAATGTTCCAGCATAGTTTGATGTTGTTGGTCGAAAAGAATCTTAAATTAAGGATACCTTTGCCTATAGCTTTGAAAGAACATTTGCGTTAAAATCCCATGCACAGTTATATCGAAGCAATCACTGCCATCAACTCTGCAGTAATCAAATCATGATTAAGAGGCTATCTTAAGTAAACATCAAAAGGATGTTGACGACAATTTCTTTGGCATGATTGTAGCAAGCCAACCTTTTATCATCTGTTGATAGATTGGATTATATTAAAAAAGACAAAAACTAGGTCAAAACTAATTAAAACGTTGAAAGAATGATCATGTTAATGTCTAAGAAATGATTGCAATTAAATAAGTCATTTCTATCATCTTTTTATGTATCTAAGGAAAGCCCACGAGAATCTATTTTCTATGGCTTCCGACACATATAAGAAACTTTATAACAAAATTTGACTCCACATATAGTCCCATAAAGCATTTCTACACCCTAAGCAAAGTCAAAATCATGACTTTGAAAGGGCAATAATAGTCTTTAGACAAACTATATTTATCTTCGATTAGAGAAACATTCAACAATTATTGTATTCCAATAAATATCCAATTGAACTTAAGAGGAACTTAATTCAACTTCTTCTATCATAGGTTAAAAATTAAAATCATCAATCAGTACTCTAACTACTAACCTATCATAGGTCAATGATCCTTAGGGTATTTCTTTTGGCCACTCCATTTGCAGGTTAAGTTAAAAAAAAAAGTAACAACCAAGCAAACAACCTAATAAAAACTACAAAATTTCTCACAACCCTAATCACGGAGACATGGGCAAAAGTTGATAGTGCAAGACGCTTGGATAAACTAAAAAAGAATGCATATAAAGATACGACAATAAAAATGCTCTAAAGGTATCTGGTGTTGGACATGGTCATCATCAAAAAATCCACAAGAAAGTGAATGGTAAACAAGTCCTCCAAACAAAATCTATGGAAGGCATGCTAGTAATGAAGGCAAAAGATAGCTATTGTTGGACATGATCCTCATCAAAAAGTTCACATAAGAGTGTGATAGACAAGATCTCATCTAATGCACCTCAAAAAGGCATATACCTTAGATGATACATGAGTTATTCTCATCTAAAAACCATTGAATACATAAGATTTAAAATACTGAGAGAAAATGTGTACTCAATAAACTTAAATGACACAAAATGTTCGACAAGGTCCTTATTAAAGACTCATTATAAAGGCTTAAAATCACAAAACTAAATAATCTTGAATGACACATAAATTTTGAACCTTAAACATTCTTCTCCTAAGATCTCATCAAACTAGAGCAACTGGCCCTATTCTCAAGGAAGAATGAAGCCTAGCCTCAAATAGAACTTTCAATTTAATTTTTTTCTAAATAAAATAGTCAACCTATTCAAAATAAAAGATTGAACACTCAGTTAGAATGTTTTTCAAAAATTTTGAACATAAATTAGCATTTCAAATTATGCCTCAAGTTAAACAGTTTTTAACCTTTTTTTCAAATAAAATCAAAGCTTAAGGTGGAAAATTTTGGCCTCCCGTACGCTTTGTATACGTGTTTTATAGGACTTAGAGGGGAGAGAGAGAATATTAACAAGTTTTTGGGAATTGTTTGAGTTTTTTTTTTCTTTTTGAGCAAATGATTCAATGTATTTTTTTCGAAGAAAGAATTCTAAAAAGTAACAAGTACACCACGTAAACAATCCCTGCGAATAACATATGTAAGTTGTTCACATTCACCACCATCAATCGATCAATAAATCACGTTTTGTTGATCGTTGCAAAGTCCATTTTTTATGCTCATATAGGCCTTTTAAGACAAATTGAAATCCCAAAACAATTTATACATGTCCTAAACTTAATTTTTACACTTTCAAAGCTTGTGAAAAACTATGGAAGTGGCTTTGGATAATTTTTTAGAGCTTGGAAACAATATTTTGATCATTTTTTCCCCGAAAAGCATGCTTACTTCACTAAATTGCTATTGTAATGAAAAAAAATAATTATCTAATTCAATACCCTATAATATATTTTAAAATTAATGTCTAAGAAACGGTTGCACCAAGTGATATTTATCTGATAGCACTTGACATCTAACGTCGCCACAAAAATTGGCACCAACCATCACCATAAAAGTTAACGCCTATCATTTCCATGAAGGCTAATACAAAAATTGGCACCAACCATCACCCGTAATTGCTATCAAGAATGACATGTGTCGTTAATGTCAATGCTAAAGCTTGACATTGATGCCAACATCGATACTTATCGTTGATGCTAATAAACGTTGGTAATGCCAATGACAACATCGATCATCACTACCAAGCCAATACTTATTACAAATAGCATTTCCATTCGTTGTCACCAATAAGTCAGACATCTGTCATCAACATCAATGCCAATGGTTATCATCAACACCAACAATGTTCGTTATTGACAACAATGCTAACGTCCATTATTAACACCAACTCTAACATATGTCATCCATATTAATGCCAACACCTGTCGTCAATACTATCGTTGACACCCACCATTGGCCAGCTAATCTGGAATCACTATCATTGTTGATGTCGGTCACTCTACTAAGGTCGATGCCTACCTTTATGGTTGTTGGTTTCTCTTCTATAAAAAAAACAATTGAAAAAACAAAGAATAATTTCATAATTTTGCACCTCAAGGATCAATAGAAATTATTTTCCATGGTAAATATCAATAAAATGGATTCAATATCTTATTTATGAAAGGGAAAAGACATCATTTGTAATATAATGCTTACCCTAAACCAATCTTATCACTTTGGCCAAACCCTATGGTTGTCCCTCTCCCAAATTTTTTATCAAATAAACTTAATATCGTCCAGAAGCATCTCTCAACTTATTTATTAGTATATACAAAATTTTCTTATGGTGCAAAGACAATAAACTCACTAGTGAATGTTTCAGCACAATAATAAAATTCATTATTTAACTCAATGTTATCAAACCGAAAAGAAGCTATTTGCCAACAAAATAACGTTGCAATGAAAAAGGTCAAGCATTTTTTCAAATATGATCAAAATCAATAAAAAGGGGTAAAGTCAGTTCATACAACCAAGAACTAGTACCTCTTTAAGCTCCTCAACAACTTCCTTCCTCTTCACCTCCGCTTCCGGAGACGGCACCAGGCCTTCGCTCGCCATAAACTGCAAGGCTAAAAACAGCTTAGAGAGAGAATCCAAAGAAACGCTAAAAGCCGCGCATCACAGCGCATAAGCCATTAAAAAAAAAAGAACACCGCGAGCTCGCCTGAAGCAAAGACTGCTCACGCGCGTCTTCCATTTGAATCAGAACAGCAGGATTCAAAACCACGCGAGGAGCAAAAAAACTCCGAGGGAAGAACGGCCTCTGGAAGCCCGCGACCGGCGCGGTAACGACAAATCCGACGGGCGGCAGGGGCGGATAAGATGCGACTAGGGTTCTAGGATCAACAAAATGAAACCGTGGAGCGACAACTCTTCTATTCATGGAGTAGCCATGGGCCATGCGAGACTGAAAATGCGAGATGGGGGTGAAATAGGAACGATTTATGAGAGTGTCGTCGGACCTTATATTATTCCATTCTTCGGGCAGAAGATTTGAAGAATGAAAAATCAAAGTTCAGGGTCGGTTTAATTAAAAATGATATAAATAATAGAATAATGATGTATTATAGTTAAATGCTAATTAAAAGGTGATTAAAACTGTATTATAAAACATAAAACACACATAAAAAACCAATAGATTTAAATATAAAAATATTTAATATTTAAATGACTGCCTCATATTTGTGAGCTGTTATTCAGTACGTAATCCGTACCTATGCCCCTCAATCATTTTACGCCACGTAATAAATATTATTTTTAAAAAATTTTAAATTTTAAAATTTTAAAATGGGGCCCACTTTCATACCGCTCTTAAGGGAGGTGTTGCTTTTATAGAGTGACCGCACCCGACTCTGACTCTGCGTGCGGTCACCGTATTTCCATATTTGTAGCGATAAAAAATATAGATTTTTTTTTAAATTTTGTATTTGGTATTTCATTCCTTTAAGATTTGACAATCAAAAAGCAAAATGTAGATGAAATAAATAAGATTAATTAAAACTTAGCAAAGTCAACCACAACCTCTTCTCTATATTCCTCTTATAATATCAAATATCACTATCCATGTAGGAATATAAAATAAAACATTACATTCCTCTAAAGCACTGTCTTTTTTCATCATCACAGAACTTTAGCACTGTCTTTTTTCATCATCACAGAACTTTATGTATATAAATTAGTCGCATTCTTTTGTATAATAAATCAAATAAACTAAAATCAATATTAGCTTTATGCAAAAAAATAATAATGAAAGACAATACAATTTTAAATAAAAATATAAAATAGCTTTATTATTACTTTTTTCCGCATAATCATTTATGAAAAAGAATGCAATGCAGTCTAAAAAAAATACGGTTATTAAAAAGCGTAGGCAGTTCTGTGGTTGACGGGTTCTACCCCAGTTTTCACCGGTTAAATTCAGGTGATTCAAAATTCAGTCATCTCTAGAGTCCGGTTTTAACAAACTTGGCTTTGACATCAACCATTTAAAGGAAAAAAATATATGCATAAAGAATATTTACATTCATAGTACACAATTCTTTTGTATTTACAAATCTTAAATCTAAACCTTACATACATAGCACTTTGATGCTTTTAACATATGTCTTGCAAACAAAAAATTTACTTTGCTTTTAAAAAATGATAATAATGTTATTTTTTATGTGATATTAAAGATTTGAGCAATGTATGGGTAAATATGAATTTTTGGGTGTGATATATAAAATATTGTGCTAAGAAGATAAATCATATCAATGTCACATCACTAGTTAGATTGGTCATTCAACGATATACATCGATTTTAGTAAGTTTATAGATAAATTGACCGTCTAGATGAGACGAACACAATACAACATATTGGATCCTAAATTGTGTTTCAGAAATACATGCCTTGAAAGTCGGTGCCGAAAGAAGAAGAGAGAGAGAGAGATAGAGTGAGAGAGTAAAGTAATTGGAGAAATCTGGGTAGAGAAGTTGGAGAGAATAGTCCCTTTATTTATCTTCTGGCCACGGATTTATAGGGACCTATTAGTACATTTACAAAAAGGAGAGAACAATTATGGAAACTGCCCTTAATGTAATTAGTGTGATAATTTAATATCAAATTTGCGTCACAATTTAAGTGTATACAATGGCTATCAGTTGGACAACGTGTTGAGTTCGGTTGTCCAAGGCGACGGGTTACGTGACAATCGCTCCTAAAGAAGAAAAGCTAGTCGGTCGACTAGTTGTGATTGGATATCCTTGTAAGGAGTTTAGGTAGTTGGGACCAAGAGCGTGGTCCGCCGATTGGATCCACCAACATTACATGTCGGTCGACTTGATCGATCGGTCTGTCATCGGATGGCTGGTTCAGATCATACTTTTTTAGCTCGACACTTTGATTGTTTGGCCATCATCCTTGACCGTTTGATTGCTTTGAGATTCATGATGGTAGTTTTGGTGCATACAATAACAAAATTAATTCTATCTAAGTTTAATCAAATAAAGATCAAACCATTGAAACACAGTTGGAGACTTCAAGTCTTTAATTGAATGATCAAATGAATCTTAAATTTGACATATTTATAGTCAAATTAAGTACCACGACGAGAAAAATATTACGAGACTAAGAGCTCTTAATTTTGAGTCATTAATGCTTTCAAATCCTTAAAAAAAATCTCATATGATCATGGGATCAATATGAGCTATCTAATTGATGATTGACAGATACAAAGGTCGAAAGTTATCACCAAGCCTTGCATCCATAATAACACGGGAATTCTACTTCTTCTTTCCCCTCCTCAAGTGAAAAGAGAGGGCTTTTATGTTTCCCACAATGTTTATACATGTTCTATACGAACAAACATCAATGTTTAGGTTTTCTAGGTTTTACATGATGTTTATACATATTCTATACAAGTTATCCCAGTGCCTAGAATAATTTGCATGTTTGTGTGATGGTTTATGTATGCTCAAATTTATGTGATTTATAAAAAAAGTAAAGAAGAAAAAAAATCTTATGTTTAATGTTTACATGTATATCCATGTGTCCAAGATTCATGTCTGTATGTAATTCAAGTTTGGAAGTCATGCATAGGGTATTTGAATTATATGTAATATTTGTGCTCCACCTGTGATTAGAATTCATGCATAGGACTCGTGTTTAGCTTACATAAGTCTCATGTGAAGTTTTAATCTATATAGTTGCTTTAAAATTCATGTAAGTTATGTTTATATTTTATGAAAACCATGCAAGTTGAGCTTATGTTTCATGAAAATCATGTAAGTTGGGATTTTGTTTCATGAAAACCATGCAAGTTGGGCAATATGTTTTATGCAAAACCATGCAAGTTGGCTTTTATGTTTCATGCAAAATGATGCAAGTTGGGTTTGATGATTTATGCCAAAATAGGCAAGTTGGGCTTTATGTTTCATGAATCATCTAAGTTACGCTTTATGTGCTTATATAAAATTGTGTATGTGTAATTCTTACAAGGTGCATATGACATGATCACTTGCAAGATTTGCTTGTTTGGGTTATGGTAATTTGCATTTTATATTGTACTTATACAAAATTACCTGGAACTTAAAGAAAATAAAAATAAACTTTAAAAAGAAAAACATAAACTAAATATGTAATAAAACTTTAAATTTATTTATAAAATTATATAAATTAAATGTAATTTAATTTCATACCTACCTAACTTTTTGAAAACAATTTCAGCTAAATGAGCTCTAATGTATAAATCATATTAATATGCTTTGAATCCTCAATTTCTATAGTTACTTAAAAAAGTTACTTTAATGTGTAATTTACTTGAAATTAATAGACCATAATAAATTGTACCATAAAATGTTAAAGTATGCATTTTTATGAAAATTAAGCATATTTTCAAAACCCATTCAACTCTTTTTTAAAATTAAATAAACCTTAACATAATAAGCTCTAAAATATTAAATTATGTCCTTTTAGAAAAAATTAAGTATATTTTCAAAACTCATTCAACCCTATTTTAAAATTAAATTAAATAAACCTTAACAAAATGTGCTCTAAAATGTTAAAATAATTTTTTTATGAAAATTAAGTATATTTTTTAAAACCAATTCAACTCTCATTTGAAATAAAACTTTAAAAAATGTGCTTTAATGTCAAAGTATGTTTTATATGAAAATTAGTTGTACTCATTTGAAATTAGATAAACCTCAACAAACAATGCTCTAAAATGTTAATTACCAAGTAAATTTATGTATTTTTTCTATCAAAAGTAAATTTAAGTTTTCAAAACCAAAGATATGGAATTTATAAATATAAAACCCACACCAAAGTTACATGTTTGAAAATTCCTATCCAAGAACTTGCAATTTGTATGTCAAACAAATGAACATCCAAATGTTAAAAGAAAATTATGCTTTTATATCTAATGCTTAACTCGTGCACATATTTA
>NEWO01000258.1:268318-286998 GCA_003013225.1 Phalaenopsis aphrodite | reverse complement strand
GTTTCATCCTCCATCAAGAAATCCTTCAGGCCATTCCTATCCTTTTAGTCTAGCTTTCGATCATGACCTTAAAATCAAATTTTCTAAATAAAGCATATAAAATTGAAATCTCTTAACTCAAGTTCTCAGCTTGAACATGAATCACTTAATTCAAACCTTTTCTATTCAAATTAAGCATTTTCAAAAATTCAAATCTCACCTTTTCAAACTTCAAACATTTTAACCTTAAAATATTTTTAAATAAACATTTTTAAAACTTTAAAACCAACCTTTTCAAACCTAAAAGTTTTGAAATCAAACATTTTAAAATGAACTTTTTCAAAACTTCAAAACCTACCTTTTCAAAATTTGAACTTTTCAACCTTCAAATAGTTTTCAACTAACATTTAAAAAACTTCAAAACCTTAAACTCCTGAGAACTTCAAAACATTTCAAAACTTCAAAACCTTTTTGAAACATCAAAACTTTAAACCATTTAAAACTTTAAAATCTTTTAGAACATTAGAACTTCAAATCATTTTAAACCTTCAAACACTTTCAAAGCTTTAAATATTTTAAATCATCATATTTTTTCAAAACTTTAAAACCTAAAAAACATTAAACTTTTTCAACCGACAAACAACCATCAAACAATCTTTAAAGTACATTGAAATAACCATCAAAAAAACATTTTAAACATTTTTAAACCTTTAAAAAAACTTTTTCTACCTTAAAATACATTCAAACTGACAGCCTTCAAATCAAATCAAAACCTAACTCTTTCAACAAACTTATAATTTCAATCCTCAAGGTACAACTTCTTTTTATAGTTTGTTAACCATTTTCTAGGTTTTTTCATGACATATAATCATTGAAATGTTAGCACCAAACTTTGAATTCTAAGCAAATATTTTCAATCCTGAAACTCCCTTATTTAAAATCTCTTCAAATCTCAAAATCATTTCCATTTGAAGATAACCAACTCGTAATCCTGCATAGTATGGGCCAATACTTTAATCGAGAGTATTCTCATGAGTTCATAACTCTTGGAATGAAGTTAACTAAGAGTGCTTTTTCTTATAGGGATATCAGATCCTATAATAAAATAAACTTTGTATTATACCTTCAAGATAAGGGAATAATTTTTTGTTATGTAGAATAGTACGTCGTAAATATTTTTCTCATCCAAATAATTAGATCCATTTTAAGGTGATATTCCTATATTATTCTTCAACTGATATATTTGAACATCTTGATAGAAATCTTCTAAGATCTGTGGGGGTCATCCAAGAACATTTACAATTTTCTTTTTCGAGTAGTATCATATAGACTATTCATATGTCTGGGAGCCCTTAACTCTCCTACAAGATTCCATCATGAGGGCATTTTTGCTCTCCTTTTAAGAATAGACCCATAGATCACCAATTCATCACTATTACTGTTGACTTGGTGATGAGTGAATTTGTAGTGTATTATTTTTGTAAATATTTTTCAATATTACAAAGCACACACACGACAATGTTAATAATAAATATGCAATTCAAATCCAAATATAAATAACTTTAGTAAAAATAATTTTATCTTTTAAAATCTTTAAACTACTAAACATGTAATAATAACACAAGTATACGTATCGCTCAAGTAACAAATGACTCTAATAGAGTCCTAGATATCGATCCTATAGGGAAGTTAGAAATGCTTATGAATAAATTCTTATGACTATAATGTAAAACACAATTCAAACTTCAAAACTTAAGTATGAAATTCAAATCTAAAGTAATTGAGTGTATGCTAAATAAAAATATAGTTAAAAGAACTAAATTAACTAAACTAATTGCTAAACCTCAAAAGTAAATTTCTATAAACTAAATAAAGTTTCTGTGGCGAAGAGTTCAAATTTAAGAAAGCATCATTCTCCTTTAAAATGAGTATATAGATTATAAGGAAATTAAAATCATTTAAATATATATATAATTGCATTGCGCCAAATAGGAGAAATCATATTCTTCACCCTCTTTCAAGTGCAAAAAGAATATTGACTGATCCAGAGTTTGGTCCATAATTCTGTGGTTAGGTTGGGAGGATACCAGATCTCATTCCAGAGCTCCCACTTCTCCCTCGTCTGAGGGCTAACAATCTCATATTAGTTTCCAATCAACTGAACCAAATTGGGAATTTTAATCTGTCATATTAAAATCTCCAATTTTGCATCTAATAAAAGTATATTTTCCTATTTATTTTCACTCAACCGCATGGATAACATCCTCACCCATGAAATTGAATGTGGCTCTCTCTATGTTGTAGAAATCGTAGCCCTTTTGAATTATATGTTTCTCAACACATTTTAACATTTCAATTGGTAAGATCAAAAAGTAAATGAAGATCGGAGTTCAAATCATCACAAATGTTTGATAATTAAAATCGTATAAAAAATCAATTCATCACATAACCATATCTCAGATTAGGGAGAAGGATAAAGAAGACTACTCAGAATTCATGAGAAGAATATGAAAAAAACACGAATTTCATATATAAAAATAAGTTTACAAAATAAAGAAATAAAAGACAATTTATCTCACAATCTTTCTCAAGAAAATCCCTAGAAGTTCTCTTTAAGCATTTTCCCTCATTATAAGCACTCTCAATTCTCTCTTGGAAGTGTAATGAAGAAGAAACCTCTCACTTTCCCTTTTCTCTTACAACCCTTGAAGAAAATCACCAAGTGCTTGACTCTCTGTCTTCACCATAAAAAAACTCTTCTTTCTCGCTCCACCCTCTTACTCTCACGCCACACTCTTACTCTCACGCCACACTGCTTTGCCCTAGAATTCCCTCTCTTTTATTAGATATTGGCTCCCTCCAATAAGAATTCAAAATTACCTCCAAAATTCTCTCCAAAAGTCAAACCTTTTGAATTCCAAAAAACATGTCCATTGATTCAAGATACATATCCCTTCATTATAGAACCTTCTAAACTGTCTAGATACATTGAATCACTCCATGGGGTGTTTGAAATATTTGGACCCTTCAAAACTCAAGCAAAATTTGTGTCGAACCGCCTTAATTCATCAAGCGTCATTCATGCGTCAAGCTAGTTAAGTCTGCACTATTTTTGGGCACTGGTGCTTCAAGCGCTGATTCTAACGCTTCAGGCGCCGCCTCTCTATATAATGGTGCTTCAAGAACCAAGCTTGGTGCTTCAGGCGCCAGCTCTTTGTAAAGTGGCGCTTCATGCACCAATCTGGCGCCTCAGACGCCAGAATCAAAAAATTTGATTTTTTGGCTCTAAATTTCGTTATTTTTGCTACTTTTGCTCTAAATGCAAAAAATTGATATACCTACAACAAAAACATGAAAATACACTTCTTTAAAGTGCAATATCACAAAAAATAAGCATAAAATGTATACTTAAAATAACACATTATTTTGTATTGTGTCAAATAGAAGTAATCTTATTATTTACACTCTTTTCAAGTGCATAAATAACATTGACTAATTAAGAGTTTGGTCCCCAATTCTGTGGTTAGCTTGAGAGGATACCAACTCTCACTCCAGAGCTCCCACTTCTCTCTCGTCTGAGGGCTAATAATCTTGCATTAGTTTCCAATCAATTAAACCAAATTAGGAATTTTAATCTGTCACCATAAAATTTCCAATTCTATATCCAACAAAGTATATTTCCCTATTTATTTGCACTTCACCCCATGTATAACATCCTCACCCATGAAATTGAATGTGACTCTCACCATGTTATAGAAATCATAGCCTTTTTAGATCATATGTTTCTCAACATATTTTAACTTTTCAATTGGCCAAATCGAAAAGTAAATGAAGATCAGAGTTCAAATCATCATAAATATTTGACATTTAAAACCATATAAAGTAAAATCAATTCTTCACAAAACCATATCTCAGAGTTGGGAGAAAGATAAAGAAGACTACTCAGAATTCATGAGAAGGATATGACAAAACACAGATTTTATGTATAAAAACAAGTTTATAAAACAAAGAAATAAAATACACAACTTACTCACAATTATTCCCAAGAAAATCCCTAGAAGTTCTCTTTAAGCAATTTCCCTCTTTACAAACACTCTCAATTCTCTCTTGGAAGTGTAATGAAGCAGAAATCTCTCACTTCCCTCTCCTCTTACTACCCTTGAAGAAAATCTCTCTTACTCGCCTCTCTGTCTTCACCACTAAAAACATTTCTTTCTCATGCCACCATGTTACTCTCACACCACACTGCTTTGCTTTTGACTTCCATTCCCTCTCTTTTATTAGAGGCTACCCTTTTCCAAAAAGAATTTAAAATTTCTTCCAAATTTCTCTCCAAAAGTCAAACCTTTTGAATTCCAAAAGACATGTCCATTGATTCAAGAGACATATCTCTTCAGTAGAGAACTATCTAAAGTGTCTAGATGCATTGAATCACTTTATGGGGCGTTTGAAAATTTTAGACCATTCAAAATTTGCGCAAAATTCATCCTAAACCGCCTTAATTCATCAAGTGTCGTCTGCGGTGCTTTAGGCGCCAAGTTACTTAAATGTGCGCTGTTTTTGGGCTCTAGCACTTTAGGCACCAATTCTGGTGCTTCAGACGCTGCCTCTCTATATAATGGTGCTTCAGGTGCCAAGTCAGACACTTTTGGTGCCAGCTCTCTATAATAGAATCACAAAATTTGTTATTTTAGCTCCAAATTTCGTTATTTTTGTTACATTTGCTCCAAATGCCTAAAATTAATATACTTGTAATAAAAACATGAAAATTCTCTTATTTAAAGTGTAATATCACCAAAAATAAGCATAAAATGTATATTTAAAATAACACATTATTTTAGTGTATCACTTGGTCATATAAGTAAAATTTTCTAAGTATTATTAGTGGAAAGAGTTTTATCTTTTTGTTTGATTAGGTTGACTATTTTCTTTTAATATAACTCTAATATAAAGAAATTTGAGTAGTTTCATTAAATTTGGTCTATCCTTTGTCTAGGTTCATAGCTCTCCTATAAGGATTAGCCACCATAATTTCTTAACTTTTATTTAGGTTGAGATATTGTGGTCTTCAAACCTAGGCTAACTGACTTCATTCTTTATTTAGCAGAGTTATATTTTGGAAAGAGCTTCTCTAAATTCATGTCTAGCATTTTACTATTAAGTTAAGTAGGTTCCAAATATGACCCATTTTCTTTTTATTCTTAAAAAAATTGCTCGTGATAGGCAAGNGAATCACAAAATTCGACATTTTGGCTCCAAATTTCGTCATTTTTGCTACTTTTGCTCCAAATGCAAAAAAATTGATATACCTACAACAAAAATATGAAAATATCATTCTTTAAAGTGCAATGTCACAAAAAATAAGCATAAAATGTATACTTAAAATAACACATTATTTTGTATAGTGTCAAATATGAGCAATCTTATTCTTTACCCTCTTTCAAGTGCATAAAGAACATTGAATAATCAATAGTTTGGTCCTAATTCCGTAGTTAGGTTTGGAGGATACCGACTCTCACTCTAGAGCTCCCACTTCTCCTTTGCCTGAGAGTTAACAATCTCGCATTAGTTTCCAATCAATTGAACAAAATTGGAGATTTTAATCTGTCATCATAAAATCTCCAATTCTACATCCAACAAAGTATATTTCCCTATTTATTTACACTTCACCCCATGGATAACATCATCACCCATGAAATTGAATGTGACTCTCACAATATTGTAGAAATCATAGCCTTTTTGGATCATAGGTTTCTCAACATATTTTAGCATTTCAATTGGCCAGATCGAAAAGTAAATGAAAATCAGAGTTCAAATCATCATA
Organism: Phalaenopsis aphrodite; assembly: GCA_003013225.1. Classification (NCBI taxonomy): domain Eukaryota; kingdom Viridiplantae; phylum Streptophyta; class Magnoliopsida; order Asparagales; family Orchidaceae; genus Phalaenopsis; species Phalaenopsis aphrodite. The sequence continues at coordinate 281,195 of NEWO01000258.1, read as the reverse complement.
AATATTTGACATTTAAAACTGTATAAAACAAATCAATTCTTCACAAAACGATATCTCAGAGTTGGGAGAAGGATAAAGAAGACTACTCAGAATTCATGAGGATGATATAACAAAACACAGATTTCATATATAAAAACAAGTTTACAAAATAAAGAAATAAAAGACACAACTTATCTCACAATCTTTCCCAAACAAATTCCTAGAAGTTCTCTTTAAGCACTTTCCCTCTTTACAAGCACTCTCAATTCTCTCTTGGAAGTATAATGAAGAAGAAATCTCTCACTTTCTCTCTCCTCTTACGATCCTTGAAGAAAATCTCTCTTACTTGTCTCTTTGTCTTCACCACCAAAAACTCTTCTTTCTCACGCCACACTCATACTCTCACACCACACTGCTTTGCTTTTGACTTCCATTCCCTCTTTTTTATTAGAGGCTACCTCCTTCCAAAAAGAATTCAAAATTTCCTCCAAAATTCTCTCCAAAAGTCAAACCTTTTGAATTCCAACAAACATGTTCATTGATTCAAGAGACATATCCCTTCAGTAGAGAATCTTCCAAAGGGTCTAGATGCATTGTATCACTCCATGGGGCATTTGAAACATTTAGACCCTTCAAAATTTGCGCAAAATTCATTCCAAATTGCCTTAATATTTTGGAAAAGAGCTTCTCTGAATTCATGTTTAGCATTTTAATATTAAGTTAAGTAGGTTCCAAATATGACCCATTTTCTTTTTATTCTTAAAAAAATTGCTCGTGATAGGCAAGTTAACATAGTTACATGGGCAATTGAAAAAGTAAAATAAAGATAAATGTAATATATAAAAGAAAAATAGGGAGGGTTCTAAGAGGTTTTCCAATATAGTTTTTCTTGTTGCTCAATTTCACTCCTTTGTGACTTTTCTTCCCCTGGACAAACTATTTTTTTGATATTTTTGTGAGAAATTTCTTGGGAGAGCAAGTTTTCTAGTTGATTAAAGCTCTCTTAGTAGCCTAAAGCTGGTCGGACTGACTAAAGATGACAATTAGGATGATTGTAGTTGGTTGTCCTAAATGGAGTTGGTTGGGTTGATTGGTTGGGACAAATAGAGTTGACTGTGTCGATTGGTTCTGATCAGGTTGAATAAAGCTGTTGGTCAGACCGACTGGAGCTAACCAGGCTAAATTGAGTTTGGACCTAACCACACCAAACAGAGCAGGTCAAGTCTACTAGAGTCGGTCTGGATGAGGAGAGATGCACAAGCTGAATAGAGGTGGCCATGCCAAATTGGGCTGGCTCAGTAGAACAAAGTTGGTTAGGTCAAACAGAGCTGCCTGGGCCGATTAGAGTAGGCCAAGTCGAATGGAGCAGGTTGAGCTCAATGGATTTAGTGGCCAAGCAAACTGGAGATAACGCTTGAGCCAAACAAAGCTAACTAAGCTTAATAGAGTTATCTGGCTGACTAAATCTGGTCAGGCGAAATAAAACTCGCTTGGTCAAATAGAGCTAGTCGGGCTGAATGGAGCTGGTGGCTGAGTCATACATAATTTACCTAGCTGAACGGATTTAGACAAGCTTATTAGAGCTGGTAGGTAGGCCAAATAGTGCTAGTGGCTAAGCCAAATTAATAGAGCTGGTCGGGCAAAATGGACGAGCTTAACCATTCTCTTTAAGTTCTATAATGCATTATATGTTTCTTGTCACTTATTTATATTAAGTTCTGCTCCTTGCGTTGCTCATCTTCTTGTTTGTGGTATGATCCATGCTCACTGCATCTCTTAGGATGTTAACTTCAAGAATGTCTATAAATCACACCGAAGGAATGAAGAATAAATAATAAGAGTAGATACAAAAAGAGAGAGTCGATAACAAAAGTGATTCCCTTCTTTATTGGATGCTTCCTCTATTTATATAGAGCTTAACATAGTCATGTTATTATATTTTTCCCCCACCTAGAGATGATCTATATTAGGGTACTTCTAATATTTTACAAGTGAAGCCTTGTCGCTCAATTATTTCTTGTTTCTTTTGGCTAGGTTCATCGGTAGAGCTTGATCGACAGAGAGCCTGATTGACTTTATAACTTTGATTATTATATCTAGATGGCTGAGCATTCCTCACAAGCTAACATGGTGTTAGATTGACTCTTCTACATGTAGCTGACTTCCTATTGATTTACAATTAGCGTTCCACTGTCTAGTTCTCTCAAGATTACTTAATTGAATCACCTGGTCATCACCTTGTTAGTCCCTTGACTTAGTTTAATCTGGTTCAACCGACTTAGTTTGTCTGGCTTGACTGGTCCAATTTATTATCCTCCCAAACTTTCAGTAGAAGACCTTCCTCCATCGAATCTTCCATCTGCAGATTGTTGATCTTCATAGGGGGCACTTTTGTTATGTACAAATGTATAGGCCTATTTGATGCCAACTTTTTGGTAAAGTTGCTCGATGATAAAACCATGAAATCACCCAAAAACTAATTTAGACTCATTCATAGCTTATTTTGCCTCAATGAATTTGACACCCTATTGATTTATTGACTTATCCTATTATTCAATAACGAAAGACGTTCTATAACCTTTTAAATTGTAGGAGGCATTACGACTCCACATATGCCTCAAGATACACCTTAGTGCCATACATCACCATGTACCTTTATTATAATATTATTTTCATTCAAGTTCCCATTATACCTCATCATTTGTAAATAGGAGTCACACATATAAAAAAAGCATTACGAACAATAAGAGGATATAATATGAGCCTAGCCTCATTCTATTACTCTCCCTCTCAATTGTTCACTTTCTCTTTATCTATCCTAATCTTGGGTGCCTCTATCTTAATGGTACGCATAACAAATAAAATAGGATTCAACAACCCGATAGCATAGACAACATAAACGAACAAATATTTAACTCATAATAAAATACACAATATTCAAATAGTCACATAACAATCACTATTCCATTCCTTTAATATTTTAAAATAAGAAATGAATAAATAAGATGAAGTCCTATGTTGGAAAAAAAAAAGTCTTAAAAAATATCTTACAATTATGGGCAATCAATTAAAATAATCATAATTTTTTGCAGCACATGCCAAAACATGTGACAAACATATTTCAAGCTAGCTAATTGACCTTCCTACAATTCAAACGGATCTGGCCATTGGTGCCGGTGAGCGGACTAAGCGCTCCCATCTTCACCATGGCTGCAGCAAAGTCATTGAAGAACAACAGGGGATTTATACTGTACTGTCGAACCAATAAATCCTGACTACCATTGTTGAAGAGCTCCTGGTCGGAATGCAGCAGCCCACCGCTGCCCACCAAGTTCTGGTAGTAGTTAACTCCGAACAAATTGGGGCTCTGTAGCTCAAGCGGCGCCAGGTTGTCGTCTCCCCCTGACGCAGGGCAGTTCAGCTTTCTAATGGTGGCGAAGATGGGGTTTATGTTGTCATCGTTGTATATGTGGGTTCGGAAGGTGGCGCAGCGAGCTTGGCCAATGGTGTGAGCTCCAGAGAGCGCAGTCATGTCCCTCGGGCTCATATTTTTCGACTGGAAGATAGATATGAGTTTTGAGAGGCTTGAATCAGGGCTGGGAAGATTGTTGTTTGCCGCGCTTTGGCTCGCCGTCGTCGAGTCCCGGCGACCGAGCTCCACCGGCCATGATGGCCCGCCCAACTGCAACACAATTATAAAATTATGTAAGAATTCGAATTAATATTATAAATATATTATTATGTGATTTAGCTGACAAATTCAGAGTAAATACAAACCCGAGCAACACCTTCACGAGCGGCAAGTGCGAGAACATCAGCACATGACACAGTTGCAGGGCATGAAGCCTCAACCAGAGACTTTATTTCATCGATCACTTCAAAGCCACGAAGAGAGTTTTGATTTGGGAATGCGTTCTTTTCCCCTGTAAAAGTTGGGGTGTCGTCCAGAAGGACTGATGCATCACAACCCTAATATGGAAAAGCAAAGATGAAGTATTAGAAAAAATTTAAAAAAAATGATTTTTTTACAGTGTGAAAATAAAAAAAAATGATTTTTTTTTTACGGTATAGAAAGATTTGGATGATATAAATGAAGAGAATTGTGTTTTAGTTTTATATATGTAAATGCATGAGAATTGGATGGTATGTGTGAAGAAGATTCAATAACTTGAAAAGTGTGCAGATTCAGATTTGTGTGTTGATGGAAGAGAAAGAGTAGTAAGAAAAAAATGGTGTAGGTGAAAGACTGAACTGGTTCTTACATTGACGAAGCAGTCATGGAAGAAGAGACGAAGAATGGAAGCGCCCATTCGAGGTTCAATGGCCACTGCTCTTGCCATGGCTAACCTCACAATCGTCTGCAAGTTAGGGCAGCTGCGAGCGTAGAACCCTGTCGTTAAGAGCTGGGCCTGCACTTCGCAGCTGAGGAAGCTCAGTAGAAAAAGAGCAGGTATGATACTGGAGACGAAGTTGAAGGCCATTTGAATTGTATTAGCTGAAAACCAAAAGATGATGACTTGTTCTCAGTGAAGAGTGCTCTGGATATATAGATGTGAAAATAATTATAAAATTATAATATATTCCATCGGAGCGCTACTGAATATGCACATAATTCTGTGTGCGTATTTCACAAAATAATCTTTCAATAACTCAGTTATTGGGGGTTATTGAGAGGTTATTGTAGTATAACATTTCAATAACCTCGCAATAACCTATCAATATATTTCGCGATTCCGCGCTCATGTTTTTCACTATTATTCGAAAGTTCCCCAACAACATATTCATAACCCTCAAATACCTTCCGAGTAACCTATACATGCACGAAATTGTGCGTGCGTAATCATAAAACCTTTCGTACGAGAAATGATACAACTTGCATTTCTGTTTTCATTGAAAAGTTATTCAGTTTGAAATTATTTTATATGTTATCTTTTACTTTAATGTATCTTTTACTTTAATGTAAAATTTATATAATATTCAGTTGATAAAATTGAATCAAAAAGTCTCACGACCATGTGCATTTCACATGAAATACGGGAGATGGATAAACAAATGAAGATGGGAAGTGCGATAGTAGTTAGTGATATAATTTTCTATTGGAAGATCGAGATAAATTAATGGCATTTAAGCCTGCTCATGAGAAAGGAAAAGGAAGATAGTGATGCGAAGCTAAATCAAAAAAACACAGAGCCGAATCGTCTGTGGATGGCTACGGACTTTAATGCATTCCGTGTTTATGTCTTTTTTGTTTTTTTGTTTGAGCTTACTTTATGCTGAACGTCTTCTGTTCTGGTGGTGATGGAGATGCCGTCATGGAACAATGTTCTGTAGAAGAAGATGAGATGAATTCGATTGATGAAGAAGACTCTAGTGAGGAAGATGGAGCTGGCGCCTACGTAGAAGGGATATCCGAAGGCGTTCATCAAACTTTGGAGTTGGTGAACTCGCTAGTGAATTAAATCTAATCTCATCCAAGTTTCTACTGATGATGGTGAACTTGTTCGTGAATTATCACACCCAAAATTCACGTTCATAAGTAGACAGATGGAAAGCATCATGTAAGCTTGAAGTCCGTATGTTGATCCGTTGTGCAGTGATGTATATATCAATTACACAAGTATAAGTGTCAATCAAATAGTATTCAAATTTTTCAGTCAAGATTATCGATCCCATCAATTACTTCATAATTCTAAAAGTAGATTAAATATCAATATACTATAATTAGTCCTTTGTTTATTTCAAAAGATTTACTAATCTAAGGTTTTGAATTAGCTTATGCAATAACAGATGGATTTATCATCAATTTACATGTACCGACGTTTATCCAATGTATTGTACTCATCGCTATTGATACAAAATCATTTTATATTTAATCGTAGCATGTTCATCGGTACTATAACCGACGCGCATAAGTGTCGGAAAAGTGTTGCACCTCCATCAGAAAAAATGTTGCGTCGAAACTTTCACTCAAACAATCCCTACAACCTTTTTTATTTGAACTCGCAATAACATAAAAGAATGATTTACATACACACCTCTCAATTCTTATGTATTCACATACCTGTCATTTAAACTTTTAATTTTCACATATATAAATAGAAAAGAATTAAAGTGTAGGTGTTAGGTATAACGCATAAGAAATCAATGTTATGTATTTAAATGACCCTAATATTAAATGTAGCTGAAAGATACAATTTTTAATATATTTATATGTTTAAAAGTTATTATTTAATCAAACAACTTATCATCTTTCAAAAGAGCTCTTTGGGGTGGTGGGCAGCACAGAACTTAAATACTGCTTTTTGGCCCAACACCTAGCCAATGTAGGACTTTTGGTCCGTGACATTTTTCACCCAATCACGTGACACCCACTGGATCATGAAGAGTCCACACACCTGTCATGCAGTAATTTGCTTTGAAACCAATTATCACCTCACAAAAGAGCTCTTCGGGGTGATGGGCAGCCCAAAAATTAAATCCGATATGAGACTTTTTGTCTGTGAGAAACTGCTATAATTATATCTTAGTAAATTAACTAATATGGTTGTTGGAGACCATATCATCCTCATTAAAATCATTATCACCGCATGATTTTAAAACTCAGTTACGGACAAATTTCATTCCGTTATAATATTGCTGGAGATGGAATTCCACACGCCTTCTTAATTCTCACAAAAATGGTACGAAGTCGGTGAGCGCATGCTGTTGTCCAGCTCGGCTGACAATTATTTATTTGGCATTTACATAGCTATTACCCAATTATTATGTATTTGCATTTCTATTTTATACTTGAAAGAAAAACCCCCAAATTTATTATTTATTTTACACCGTGTGTCGCTCCAGCCGGGCCAAAGGTGGGGAGAACTCACTCTATTACTCGATCAAAAGGCAATCGTGAGCACGGGTGTAAATGAATCGAACACAAATGAACAAAGTTGGTGTAAATTGTGTTCGTATTCGGTTCGTTTGAAATTTAGTTTGTTTAAAATAAGCTTGTGTTCGAAATTGTTCGTCACTGTTTGTGTTCGTTTCTTAACGAACGAGCTGTTCGCGACCAACGAGCCAGTTTGACACCTCTGATATTAATATATATAAATAATATATCATATTAAATATACAACTTTAATTATATAAATATATAATATCTATATTAGTATATTACTAATATTATTAATATATATATTATTATTAATTTATTATATATTATAGTTTATAAAAAAATTTTTTTTTAAGATATCATAAATTTGTTTTATATAATTATTTTAAATTATTTTATATTTCGAACAATAATGATCCGAACACGAAACGAAAGCATCACCGTTCGTGTTCGGTTCGTTTAACTAACTGAACGAAAAAAATTTATAAACGTTTTTCTCGTTTACTTATGGAACGAATCGAACACGAACTCATTGACGAATTGAACATGAACTGTTCGCGAACAACGAGTTTTTTTGATAGCCTTAATCATGAGACAGGAAATTTATCTTGAGGAGAAATAAAAAAAGGAACATTTACATACACACCACATAATTATTATCTATTTACATATTTTTCATCTAAATTTTAATATTTTTTGATATAACATTCAAATCTATAACATCACAGCAAATATACCATAATTTTTCTCAAAGTGAGGTTCTCATTTTCATGCATAGGATTGTGACTAAGGCTGTTAAAAAGAACTCATCAGTCTCGTAAAGCTTATGTTTAGCTAGATAAATAGCTCGTATTTAATTAGTTCGTTAAAGAAGCGAGTTGAGCACGGATAAAATTTTTAGCTCGATTTATGAAGAGCCAAACACGAAAAAAGTACGATCATGTTCGACTCATTTTGATTCTAATTAAATAAATAATAAAGAAATATAAACAAAGTTAAAATATTGCTATCATTAAAATGATATAAAAGATTTAATTTGTAAAAATGAAAAAAAAAAATAATGTTAGATATGTAAATACATAAGAGTTCGATGGTATCTATGTTGTGCATAAAAAATTTGGCTACACGAATCTGAAAGAAATTTGAAAGTTCACACAAGGATTATATCAGAGGACCGCTTTAGTATGATCGAAAGACCAAACCATCAAGCATCAGCTCATCCGATCGGATGAGAAATTTTCAATAACATCTTGGGATGGGAATGATAAAAAATTTTAACAGGTTAAAGACTTATGTAAAAATCTTCCAAAATTACATTTATCTATACCTGGTGATTATTTAATTATAGAAATTGACATGTCTGAATTAGCATGGGGAGCCATTTTAAAAGCTTAACGAAATTCTATTAAGCTGTTATGTAGATACACCTAAAGTGCGTATACAATAACAAAACAAAATTATCATATTAACGAAAAGAAATTATTAGCAATTAAAAGAGCAATTACAAATTTTGAGATTTTTTTTTTTAAAATCAAACATTTTTTATTAGAATAGATAATAAGAAAGCCATTTCATTTATAAATGGTAGAATCATAGATTCTTTACCGAGTAAAAAATTAATGCGATGACAAAGCTAGTTTTCTGTTTATACTTTTAATAAAGAATATATTGAGAGAAACAAAAATGTTCTTGCTAACTTTTCGACACGTGAATTATGCAGAAAGTGAATACAAATATTAAAAATATGGAAATATACGACATAGTTAGTGATGTCGACGACAAGACTCTCCCAGACTTAAATAGTTAATTAGAAATAATTAAATTACAAATATAAAAATTAGAATGTGAAGTTGTCTACAAGATAACATTCTAAAAGAATTAGTAAAAGAATAAAATTTTTTGAATGAAGAAATCCATGAAGATGAATCGCCCTCAATTACTGAATTATGAAAAATACAAAATTTTGCAAATCTCAGAATTATAAAAGAAACAACAACTTCTTCAATTACAAAATAGACATCCACCTCTTTAATTACTGAATTACATAATTTTTAAAATCTCAAAATTACGAAAGAAGTATCATCTTCTTCAGATAAAATACATTCTTATGCCAAGGTATTCCAAAATATATCAATTAAATCTGCAAAGAGTAATGTAGAAATAACCGATGAATGACAACAATTATCTCTATATAAGGAAAGAATTAATTCTCAAATTTATTTTTATGGTTTTTAAGTACTAGAATATATATATATATATATATATATATATATATATATATATATATGTATATATATAGTTTTCACATATTTTCTTGAGCTTTTAAGAATCCTTTTGGCATGAAAGTTATTGGTGGAATTAAAAACTGCTCTCAATGATATGTTCCTTGGCTTCATGGATTTCACACCTGGATGAACGGATGGATACCACTTCTTGCTATGTCTGCTGCTCTTCAAATACTTCTGTTCTTGTCATGGACGGGGCTTGCTGGAATGATTAGACAATGTGCTACTTTGCTTTATTATTTGCTTCTGGGTCTCTTAATGGTTGTTTTTGGGTATACCCCTTTGCGGGTACACATGTTTTAAAATTGCTGCATGTATTTTGGCTTTTTTTTGTGGAGTTGTAATGCAGAGACATGAACCCTATAGGTAATTGGGGATCCTCTATCTCAACATCAAACTCTGTAACTTTTACTTTAATTAACACGTAAGGAGCCACGAGTTGCTCTTTTTTAATATATATATATATATCTATATATATATATATATATATATATATATATATATATATATATATATATATATATATATATATATATATATATATATATATATATATATTTATATCAAACTTATCCCGAATGACAGGAAGGAATTATCTCATTTATACAATTTGGAATTAGTAGCGAGTCTTATACTCCTAAATATAAACCGATGAAATCATTATCTTAGAGATCTAAAGATGATGATTTATACCAAATTGGGAATGAAACTAAAAAGCTAAATTCAACCAAAATTTGGGTCTATCATTGTTCAGAGCATTTATTCATATATAGTTATTGTAAGCAGTCGATGGGTGAGATACATGAAATCATGTATAAAAAATGAGGCTCCATTCTTAGCAGAAATACTGTGATAGCCTGCAAAAAAGCACATAAATTATTTTACAAAAAATTACAAAAAGAAAAAAAATGCATGAATGTATGTATTGCTAGAAGTTGGATACTCTATAAGGAGTACGAGACAAGCTTGAAGCTAGAATTAGTGGGATGTAAAAAAAAACATCTATACAACAAGATACGAGTTATGAGAATGGTTTGATTGGGGAGGTGGGTTTAGGCTATGACAAAGCTTTTGAGAGACTTAAAAATGGAGTTTTGGTGAGGTTAATTCCAAGACCGAAAATGCCTTGAACTTCAGAAATAAAGTTAGGGTTTTATGGAGGCGAAGATGGCTTGGAATCGGCGGGGAGAGGCCGCTAAGGGTTATGAGATGGTTTAGAGAAATTTTGACAAGGCTTTGCTAAGGTTTGTGTGCATCTTCCTTTTTGTCTGTCATGGTGGTCTATCTATAAGCTCGACCATGGGGTTTCCATTGAACAAGTTTTGGGGTGCAAGGTGGAGCTTAGGTGGAGAGATTGTAGGGGCCAAGGTCCCATGGGGGCGAGTCACATTGGATGCGCTCAATTTTGGGTTTCCCCTTTTGGGTGGCTCTTGGGTTTGGGCTTGCTACTGGTCATTGTGGGGTGGTGGAGCGTGGGTGGTCACCATCTGATTGTGGGAGGTCAGTGGTGGAGGTTGATGAAGTCAATTGGGTTATGCTATTTATGGGTGGGCTTGATTTAAATGGAATTTTCTTGAGTTGATTTTGGGGGGAGTTTGGGTTTGAGTCATACAAATGAGTTTGGCTCACCGCTCTTGATGGCTAGACATGTTGTTTAGCATGGGGGGCTTGGGTCGACACGTCCCAATCATGCGAATTAGGGATTAATTTTAGGTTTAAGTAAAGCATGAGAGTGGTTAAGCACTTTTGGGAGAATCTTGAAAGGGTGGCCTCCTTTAGCCATAAATGGCATGATGGCTTTCATGAGGCTCATGCATGGCTCCTTGGTTTGTTTAATGCTTGAGTAAGGCCAAATGGCTTGGGCATTGCTTACATGGCTTGCTTAAAAGAGGTATGAGTGAATCTTTACCTTTTGAAATTATTTTCTCATGAGCTCAAATTTAGTCATTTGAATTATGTAACCATCCACTTTTTGCTTGATTAAGTTTTAATATGATGAGGGGATGAGGGCTTTACATTTTAATTTAATTTTGGATTTGATCTTGGTCTTGGTGGGCTTATAAAGTTTGATTACAATTCAGTGAGTGGGCTTGATAAAGCTTTAAATTGATTATGATGTATTTGAATTTGGATTTGGTGGACTTGGATTTGGTTGATTTTGGATTTGGGATTATGGATTTAGTGAACTTGGGTGATGATGGATTCAGTGGATTTGGGTGATGGTGGATTTGGGATGGTGGTCTTGTGACATTAAATTTGACATGATGATTTTAATTTTTAAATTGATTTTAATTTTTTCTTAATTTTGGGAAGTTCGGTTTCAATTTTAATGGCAGGGTCTGCGTGAGTGTGGTGTTGGTGAATGTAAATTATGATGGTGATGTGGCCTGCGTGAATATGCATATGGTGTAATGTGGGTGAGATCTCCAAGTTATAAAGGGTCTCCCTGTAACACCCTCCATTCTTATAGGAACTCATTGTGTTGGTCCTAATCAACTCAACTAAGTGTTGAGGACTTAATACCTTACAAATGAGACTACAAAGAGCCAAGAAGTGGCTTGAATTTTTAATTTGGGTGGGTCCCATCATTAGTTTTCTAGGAGACTCAATAGGAAGATCCTATGGCTGGATCCTGAAATTTAGAGGAATGAAGAGACCTCACCGAAAGGAGGTCAACAAAAAGATGTAGTCCACAAGAGTCTCTTCGGGCTTATATTTTTCTACGACCAGGTCACCAACCGTGATGTGGTGTTGTGCTTTGGCGAAGCATTGGATGAAGAGATTTTATAATTTGGCTAAGGTCTTGAAACAACCATTCAAAAGCTTGGCGTACTAGTCAAAAGACCCCTGTAAGGCTGCTTACGAACTGAAAAAATAAAAGAGTGTCACTACCCTCTGCGTTGCAACAACTGGTTCGAAAGTATGCAACATGCTTATGAGGGTTTCTGGTCTCATCAAAGGATATTTGTAGCGAGATTCATTTCTTGTCCTCCACCACCAACCTTCCTTAAAGTTTTACAATCCTTCTTAAAATGCTCTTTCTTACCGTAGTTTTGCATTCTTCTTTGCTATTTCCTCTTCCTAAACTAAAATTTTTGCTCTTGGACTTGAATCTATCTCTACAAGTATTTTTGTCTGAATTCTTTACACTGTTATTAACATTCAATGCTAAACCTAAAAATTCATTGTTCAATGTTTTTCTTCAAACTTCTTAATTCAACACTAACCCCATAATCTCAGTGAAGTTCAACTGCATCTTCCCAGAATTGTTACTCACCTCTGCAACCTAACCATCCATGTTGTAGAGCAACAAAGATGGAATTAACAATGCTCTAACCTCATCAACAAATTTGATCCCTATAGAACATTGTTGACTAGTTACGGTGTTGAAATTGTTCAAATGTTCATCCATAGTACTCCTTTTCATTATCTTCATATTAAATAACCCCTTAAAAAAATTTTTATTCAAAGATTTTTCGTTCATTTTTGTCAATGCCGCCATGAGATTCTCCATGATTATCCCATTCATTTTATTGAATGCCACAGACAAGAAAAGTGACAAATTGATAAAACCTAGGGTTATTCGATCCATCACTTCCCATACCTCCATAGCCATTAATTCAGGCTTCTTGGTGATTTATTGTAGTGATATATATATATATATATATATATATATATATATATATATATATATATATATATATATATATATATATATATATATATATATATATAT
>NEWO01000258.1:244755-259032 GCA_003013225.1 Phalaenopsis aphrodite | reverse complement strand
TGCCTTAAACTTCTTAAATATTCCAAAAACCTCTGATTTTTGTTTTAAGAAATACACCCATTTTTTTCGTGAAAAATCATCTATGAAGAGAAGAAAATAGTTGCTCTTACCGAGTGAGTTTGGCTTTATTGGACCACATACATCTGTATGTATGAGCTCAAGAGGCTTTTGGGCTCTTGAACTTGACTCCCTTGGAAAGCTTTTCCTAAAGTGCTTTCTGAGTAAACATCATTTACATAATTGATCAGGGTCGTTGATGCAAGGTAATCCTCTCACCATCTCTTTCTTTGAAAGCAAATCGAGTTCCCCAAAGTTGAGATGCCCAAATCAAAGATGTCAGAGTCAAGAAGCATCTTTATAACAGGTCTTCAGACATTTGACAATATCGTTTTGAATGTTGAGTGAGAACATTCTATTTTTAAACATTGGCACATTAGCAATCAAGTTACCAATATTGTCATTTAAGAAGAGAGTATTTTCTTTCAAGTGAATATCATATCCTTTCTTCAAGAGTTGCCCTAAACTCAAGATGTTGCTTTTCATATTCGGCACAAAGTAAACATTAGAAATAAATTGATGCTTCCCATTTTTCTGATGAATAAGAATGTTACCTTTGCCTTTCACCTCTATCTTGGACTCATATCCAAAAGACACATTGCCACTTACTGATTCGTCAAGCTCTACGAACATGCTTCGTCTCCCACACATATGGTTGCTTGCACTGGTGTCCAGGTACCATGCACTATCTTCACCTCTTTCATTATCCTTGTATGCTAGAAATAGAGTGTCATCTTCTTCTCTTGTTTCTTCAATATAGTTGACTCTTTCATTCACTTTGTACTTAGGTGCTCTACATTCTTTCGCATAATGCCCGAACTTGTTACAATTATAGCACTTAATTTGAGATTTATCATACCTCGAATTTGGGTGCCCTTGACCATGTCCTCTTGTAGATCTTTCTCCTTTCTCATAGTTATTTTTGGTACTCCATCCTTGCTTGCTAGCATGACCTTGTCCTCGTCATCTATTGTGGCTTCTAATGTTGTTGAAGCTTTCATCTTTCTGTGTTGGTTGGAGATTCGTCTTGAGAAGTTGTTCGACAATCTCTTCATTCAGCTTCTTCTTTTCTTCATGGGCTTGCAATGAACCCAGAAGTTGCTCTATCGTCATGGCTTGTAAGTCCTTCGTCTCTTCGATAATGGTTGTGATACTTTCAAATTTTGAATCTAATGATCGGAGAATCTTTTTCATGATAGTCACATCTTCTAACTTCTCACCATTTCTTTTTAGTTGATTGGAAATGGTAATGACTCTAGAAAAGTAATTAGAGACCAACTCGCCTTCTTTCTTATGCAAAACATCAAATTGACTTCTTAAAGTTTGAAGTCGTACCTTTTTAACCTTCTCTTCTCCCTTATACGAAACCTCGAGCTTCTTCCATGCTAGTTTGGCCGAAGTAGCACTTGAGATCTTCTCAAAACCATCTTCATCTAAAGCTTGATAGATGAGGAAGAGAGCCTTCTTGCCTCTCTTTCGCAAGTCTCGTATGCTATCCTTTTGTGTTGTGGATAGAGCAGACTCATCACTTGGCTCATCGTAGCCTTTCTCCACAATCTCCCAAACGTCATGCGCTTCAAGGAGTGCCTTCATCTTGATACTCCAATTGTCGTAGATGCTTTCCTTAAGCATCGGGACTTGGAACGAAACCATGCCACCGTTTGCCATTTCTCTGTAATGGAACTTCGCTCTGATACCACTTTGTTGGAATGGAGAAGCTTTTAGGAAATGACAAAGGACAAAAAATAACTTATGGAAGAAGCTTCACTCTTATTTAACACATTTACTTGGCTTGATACAAACTCAAAGACTTCACCCCTAATTATACTAGTTACACTCCTAAATTAATGACTAGGATTGTGCCACCACAATTAGAATCCAATGGTTACAAACAATTCCACATCTACCACACAATAATTCAACACCTACCACACTTACCACATATTCTAGAACAAGCTTCTAGAAATTAAGCTTTATTTAAACAACTAAAACCAAGTTTATATTTTAACAAGGTCTTGAAACATAATTTGCAGATGAGTTTAAATGCAAGTAATTTTTGAACAGAGTCTCTAACAAATAAAGAACAAACTTATCAAATTATTGTGCACTTAAATTAGAAAACTCAATTAAAAAAATAATTGGAAATTTATTTTAGTATTTTAATTAAGAGACCACTTAGAAAGCTTTATCAAAAAACACCCAATAAACATGTATAGATTTCTCTTCGAAAAAACAAGTGCAATCGCAAATCAAGAAGAAACTTAAGAAAATACATTATAGGTCGAGCAAAAAAATTGAGATATCTCCAATAAACTTCATAGCTTGAAAAGTGGACGTAACAGTGTGTAGAGGCTATATATATATATGTTGTGTTGTAAACCTAATGTAATGCACTCCTTTTCAAGAAATCAAAAAGTAGTCGCTCTTGCTCTCTATGATGTAAGCAAATTGCCGAACCTCGTTAAATCCTTGTGTTTATTCTTAATTCTTGAGTCTTCTTCGCCCAAAATTCCCAACAACATGGTTAGCATATGAGCCAAAAAATTTTCTTGAAAACAAATTGAATCCTCTTAGAAGTCTAACAGACATAGTTGAAGACCATTCCAACTTCATTAATATCAATAAATAAATTCAAACCTCGTCTTCGGGCAAAATATTATTCCCATTACATTATCATTGAAGCACGAAGTCCACACGCCTCCTTCCCCAAACAATGGTGGGAGGGTGGTAACCCCACGCCCAGTTATCCAGCTCAGGTCAACCAACCACCCCGCTGACCACAAACCAAACCTCTTCATTCCCTATACCTCACAGTATCAGATACATTGTTCTCCCTCCCTTAAACTTCGAATATTAATTATCTAACTTAAAACATTATCATAACATTTCATTTTTCCTTCTATATATATCAACTCCGGGAAACAACTTCATTCAGAGCCAAGCCATTCTTCATCCTTAGATTCTTAGTTACTGACAGAGCTCCAATGGCCTCCAACATCATGTCAAGCTGGTTACTTTCTCTCTTTTTATTGAGCTTGCTCAGTTGCAGAGTGCATGCCCAGCTCTCATCCTCCAGCTTCTATGCCACCACTTGTCCCAAGTTGCAGAGCATTGTGAGCTCATCCATGGCCAAAGCAGTGGCCAATGAACCTCGCATGGGGGCTTCCATTCTTCGCCTCTTTTTTCATGACTGCTTTGTTAATGTAGGAACCAGTCTTATGTAATCTTTTGTCCTGAGAATATTTGATTTCATTTCTAAGCTTTTGTTTGTATTGCCACATTAGGGTTGTGATGCATCAGTTCTGCTCGATGATAACTCAACTTTTACTGGTGAAAAGAATGCTTTCCCGAATCAAAACTCGCTTCGTGGATTTGAGATAATCGACAGTATAAAATCTCTTGTGGAGGCGTCGTGCAAAGCCACTGTTTCGTGCGCGGATATCCTCGCGCTTGCTGCTCGCGAAGGTGTTGTCCGGGTTAGTATTAAAATATGTGTGCAGTTATATAACATAATAGCGGCTCATATTTGGCTTGATAAATAATCCATGTTAGATTCATTTGTTAAGCTAAGCACTCGATATATATACGAATCGAAATAAATAAAATTTTCTTATATATATATATATATATATATATATATATATATATATATATATATATATATATATATATGTTTTTGTACCATGACATGTTAGTAGAGCAATCTTTGTGAAAGTTGTAAGTCTCCTTAGGTCACGGGTTCAAATCTCCCGTGTGTACGGTGTGGTACTTAATATTTAGCACACCTTGGATTGATCGGGGCTCGTCTAATAGACTTCGGCCATTTCATTGAATCTCTCTCTCGCTCTCTCTCTCTCTCTCTATATATATATATATGATAAGAAATATTTTAAAATAATTTAATTTACTACAAACTATAAAAAATTATAATTAACTAAAATTATTAATTAAAAATAAAATAAATTTATATTAAATTTTATTTAAATGAATATTTTAACTTAAACAATAACATTTAAATCAAGTCCCAAATCTTAACATTCTAAGGCTGAATAATTAGTATTATCAAAATGATCGAATAATATAACTCGTGTTTGACTCACTAAGCAAATATGCCAAATATGATTGAGCATGATATATACACGAGTTGGACATGAATAGGAGTATTTTTTAACTTCGAGCCTTAACTAGCTTAAGCTCAGCTAAATTACACTCCGAGAGACCAAAAATGTATTATATTTTAAGATCAATTTTCCATCAAATATGATGCAGTTGGGCGGACCATCCTGGAATGTAGCTCTCGGCCGCAGAGACTCGACGACGGCGAGCCAAAGCGCGGCGAACAGCAATCTCCCAAGCCCGGCCTCGAGCCTTTCAACGCTCGTCTCCTCCTTCGCGGCGAAGAATTTGAGCCCGCGCGACATGACTGCCCTCTCAGGAGCTCACACCATCGGTCAGGCTCGTTGCACGACCTTTCGTTCCCACATCTACAACGACAACAACATAAACTCCAACTTCGCCACCCTTCGGAAGCAAACCTGCCCATCTTCCGGGGGCGACGACAACTTGGCCCCGCTTGATGTACAGAGCTCGAACCGGTTTGGAATCGATTACTATCAGAACTTGGTGGGTCTCCGCGGGCTTCTGCATTCGGACCAGGAGCTCTTCAATAATGGCAGTCAGGATTCGTTGGTGAGACAGTACAGTGCAAATACCCAATTGTTCTTCAGTGACTTTGCGGCAGCCATGGTGAAGATGGGAGCTCTTAGTCCGCTCACGGGAACTAACGGTCAGATTCGTTTGAACTGCAGGAAGACCAATTGAATAACTTGAAGTTGTCTTTTTGATGAGGTGGTGTGTGTCAAGTCATGTTTTAAAATAATGCTGGTTATTTTTAATTTTTTTTTGGTTGGCAAGGTGAGGAATGGATGTCTTGGTGTGAGGGGGAAATGCCCGATCACTAAGTTTTATCATGGCTCTATTATTTTTTAATTAATTATTGTTGAGATTAATTATGCTTTCATTTCAAATTTGTTTTGTATTTTTTTCTTTATGAGAATGAATACCAACTAATTAGTGATGCATTTAAATTTAGATTGCTAACGAGTTATAGTATTTTTTTTTCTTTTGGGTAAGACGAGACATTGAACTTGGCCGGAAAGTCACTGAAGAATAATAGGGTATGAAATAAAATGGGGTATTCTCAAGCTCTTTTGACCAATTTTATGTATTGAATATGGATGTTATATGGAGAAGAGGAGAGAGACTACCTACAGAAAAAGAGTCAAAAGAGAAGAGCAAAAAGCCCCTAATACATGATCTGATCCTCTTATTTATAGAGAATATATGGATAAAGAGTAAAAATACATCTTTTATCTTTGTTCTAAAAGAGTTGTACGTGGCATTTTAGTCTTTTTTTATTGTCTAGACCTTTTGCACGACAAGTCTTTGGGTTGATCGACTGAGCAAGTTTCGGAAGGCTTTCGTCGGGGCACCAGTCGACTTTTGAATTAAAAGTCGGTCGGTTCTTGAGTGGGATGGCCGGTTGGCTCTTGAGTGTTTGGTTAACTTTTCTAATTATTGTCTTTGGTGATCACTTGGGGAGCTTTTGAGAGGGCATTGTGTTGTTACCGCTAGATGATTGGAGGTGCTAGATCTTTATTTGGTCGTTTCCTTTAGAGCGATCAATGTGGGTAACTGTTTCTTGTTAGCTTGGGTGGCTCTTAAGTTGTCTGAACTTGCCTTTCATCGCCTGCTAACCCTTCAGTCGGATATGTTGGCTATTAATCTGCAGATTAGTGAGGCATTATTGTTTTCGTTAGAGGGATCTTTCATCATGTCTTCTTTGATCTTGAAGTGTTAGAATATTTCAATATTTGTGCTGACACAATTTTCGATGCATATTAAGTTCTTTGATTCTCTTACTTATTAATAGCAACAAGTGTGATAAAAATAAAAAAAATTTAAAGCAATAATAAATATTAACAGTAATAATACAAAGCAATGATTAAATCCCAAAGTTCTCATGCCCGTGGCCCTTATAAATAAGGTATAGTGGACATTCTCAACATTCAACATTTGTCTCTCTTTGCATCGGCTCAAAGTCTGAAGACATCCTTATGGAGAAAAGATTGAATCCTTTGTCCAAACTCATGGACCGGAAGAAGATGTTGTCTACTTTTGGGGTGAAGAAACAGTGTCACCGAAGGGTGACCTGAGGAAGCTGTTGGAGAAGAAAGTTGCCAAGAAGCCGAAGATGTCCAAGAGGATCGATCAGAGGAAACCATCAGATTTGATTTGAGAGGTTTTATAGAAGAGTAAACCAATGTTGGGAAGGAGTTGGGTGGTTTGAGTGCTAGTCCATCGACTAAGGCTTCTATTACAGTCTCAAGTAAATAAAAACTATAGGTGCACCTCAACTGGTTAGAGAACAAAGAACCAACGATGGTCAACAGTAAGTTAGGATGAAAGAAACTACTGCTAATCCCCCGTTAATAAAAGGGGGCGGACTCTCAGCTACTTAATTGGTTTGAGATGGAGCTAATTATAAGTATGAATGTTTTATTGTCTTAGGCTTTTTAAATTTTTTTATTATTTATCTCTTGAAACAGATGAGGACATACGTATCAAGGGCTTGCCTCTTACTGGTGTATGCCTTGATCTAGCTATGGGGTCGACTACTGTACATCTAGTGTCGATCAAGAGCGAGGAGAAATTATTCAACCTCTGGGTTGACCCCATCAAGATCAATGAGGAAGTGGTTGAGGGGCGCAGGATGTCCTTAAGGACATTGACCCACCACTTGGATGAAGTAGAAGCCACTTTGGCTCAGATGGATGAGGATCGATGAGTGGAGGATTTCCGTGAGGTGTTGCTTAAACTAGAGGAATTTCAAGGGGAGACATTCACTCTTCATCAAGAAATGTCTGAAATCCAAGAGGATGCTTATGTGTAGAGGGGTCGCTATGAGGTTGGTAGAGGAAATCAGTTCAAGCTCAATGGTAGATGTTGTAATAGAGGTTCCTTAGAAAGTTCTTGTCTTGGCCGAGGTGACTGATATCCAGTTTGTAAAGTACCTTCTGTTGAATTAGAGTCTGAGGGTATTTTCTTAATATTTTTGAAATGAAATTTTATTATATTTTTTTCTTGATTTTTGTGTTGACATGACATTTTTGCATGATGGTTCCTCTTCTGTTGTATCCTTATAAATTAGAACTGAATGTGTTATTTTGTGGTTGTGTTGTCTTTTCTTCATGCCTTTCTATTGTTTGGTTCTTTCTTTGCTAGGTTTTTCTTTTAATGTTTTGAAGGCGACTCCAAAACATACGTTGTAAACCATCATAATGGTGGCGACCGAGTGGTTAGTTTTGTCTCCTTCAGAGGCAGCCTTTGTGGAGGAGGCTATCCTTTACATCCTTACCATTAAGTTCTAGGCCACTTGCCTGAACAAAGCACTATCAATTAGTTTGGATATGACCTGTCTATTTACAAGGATCAATTGAGGTATGGTATGTAGTCACCTCTCTAAAAGGATCTTCAGGCAATTTTCAATCTATATGTTATTCTAATAAAAATCAAGCTGAACTCCATTGAAAAACCATGACTTTTGTATTCTTCTATCGATGCAAAGGGATTTCATGGTTGATTGAACTATTTAGCCATATATTCCCTATTATATTAGAGATTTACCAACTGTTCCATGTGTCTGCGGGTTGAGAATAAAAAGAAAATGGGAGCTTCTTCCCTTGAAAGTCAGATATCAAAGCTGATGGCTTTATTCAGCAATGAACTCAACATATCTCAAGCAGCTTCTGTCGACAAGGTTATGCAAATTGTTAATGCAACTCCAGAAATTTTTGAGGACTTATCACTATACTTGTTTGTGATAGAGTTGCTTGAAGATGCATTCCAAAGAGATCTCTTCTTTAAGATGCCCGATGATCGTAGGGTGGCGTACCTATGATATTTTTATGGTCGTAGGAACATTTGAGAGACTGTTTTTTATTTACAATCACATTGGACATTCATATTTATTTATTGTTTTTCATTTTTCTTTAGATATTTCGACTGCTTTGGACATGTCTTATTCATTGATGATTATATAATTATTAAATTTTTTTGTAACCTTATATGATTGTACATAATCATTGATGTTTTCGTGTTATCCAGTACAATACTGACCAACATGGATGCAACTAGAGAAAGGAGCAGAAGGAGAGTTGCTGCTGGCTTATGCTTGATGTACGAATATTATAACTCGTGCATAGAGCGCTCATGTTAGATGACATTCTAATATGCTAGGGACAAATGAGTTGGAGAGTTGCTTGTGACACACCGAATGAGATTTAGTAATATGTTCCACATGACACAAAAGATATTCAACAATCTATTAGAGGAACTACAAATAAATCATAGACTTCCTGGTTTTTCTGGGACGACTTTGCGAGAGGTTTTTGAGATAATCCTTTACATATTATCACAGAATGAATCAATATGAGGAGCAATGTAGCAATTTCAACACTCATATGAAACAATTTATAGATAGTTCTTGGTGGGGTTGCATGCACTTGTAAGTTTTTTTTAACAATTCATAAAACCAACAGATCCTACATTTGAATGGACCCCCACAAAGATTTTTACACACAAAGATTTAGACGATAACTAGTACATGTCGTTCATTAAAGTAATTTCTCAAATTTATTACATTCAATTTTCAAAAAAAAATATGTTATTATGTATTTCATCTTTATCTCTCAAGAATTGTATTGGAATAATCGATAAAATACATTTTGATGCACGTGTTTCAAATAATGAGAAGATCACATTCATCAGCTGTTTTGGGTCCCCGATGAAGAATTTCATGATCACATGCAACTTTAACATGTTGGGTTAGCTGCATCTTATTGAATAATTTGTTGATAAGCTGATTAAAAATAATCTTCTGATAAGCTAGGTGTGGTGGCAATTACAATTTTTTATTTTTTTTTTGGAAAAGCCAGACCGCTGCCAGAAAGCTGCCACCACACTTAGATAGGTGCAGTGTGAAAATTTTATTCTCAGTATTTTCAAACACATAAGCTGCTAAAACATAATTTATTCAAACTGACCAGGTGTGTTTTCAAAACACCACCGCACCAAATAAGCTGTCCTAAACGGGCCCTTACTTTTGTCATGGCTTGTTGGGAGGGCAGTGTACATGACAATAGAGTTTTCAAAGCTGCAACACAGAATGACAAGTACAACTTCCCATATCTACCCACAGATACGCTTGAGATTGAGCTGCTCTCCTAATTCACAATATTGATCATACAATACATATAAGATAAATACTATTTGGTTGATGCTAAATATCCGTTGCAGCGAGGGTTTCTCAAGCCTTATCTGATATGAGATACCACATACTCGATTTTGAGCGAACTAGTAATGTAACACAATGCAGAAAAATGTTCAATAAAAAACATTTCTCCTAACGCGGTGTCATTGAGAGGAATTTTTGTGTTTGAAAGAAGAAATGGGTTATACTTTGCGATATGTTATCTTACAAATTTCTCAAACAGGTGCAGATTGTAATTACCACGATGATACTCCATAATTACATTCGGTGACACCCTTCCCGTAATGACATCGACTTCCGTAGGGTGGACGAGAATCATGAGCATGTACCTGCCTAGACATTTGAGAACTTCTTGGACATTCTTTGTCACAGCTTGAGAATGATGCTTCCACCACCTTTACTAGAAACGGGAAAGATGCAAGCGAGATGACTGAGTTGAGAAAACAATTACGGATGCGATAATAGAAGCATGATTAGAGTATTCATTATATTATTATTTATAGTTTATTCAATACTAATTGTATTTTATACAGCTAATGTTTATTTCCGTTTCTTCTTTATATTGATTTCTTTAGTTTTTTATGTTGTTCTTAAGTGTTTTTTTATTATTAACGTTTCTTTTGTTTTTCTTTTGGTGGGTTTAAGAGGTCCATGATAAGATGTTTGACCACATGAGTTCTTCCAAATGACCTATTAGTCTTTGATGATTGGTGATGAAGGCAACCAAGTTCCTCTCTTCTTTTTGGTGCTGCGGTCTTTGAGGCTCTTTTAGATGACATTTTTGGTAATATGTATATGCGACACACCCAAGCCTGGTATTACATGGTTAAAACCAACAAAGAACAATTTTTTTGATAAGGTCTATTGTCTTCTTGTAGTGACAGATTCATTGATTGATATACTGAGTTTTCTGAGACCTCACGCTTGCACAAAACTGTAATTAATTCTTTCTTTTATCAGTTTCTACTTGTGTTATAACAATTGATTGTCTTTTAAAGCATTCAGGAAAGATAAACTCTAGGATTTCTATAATCTCTCGAGGATTGTTGTGTCATTGTGGACTTCAGACTTCTCCACTGACGTCATGCCAACTACATAGCTATGAGTGACAGTTCTACAAGCGCCTATGGAGAATCACAGAGAAGTATGACTTCTTTAGATGGCCAGATAGTCTAGCGGATTCCCCTGCTGCGATTTATCGGGAAAGGATAGTATCCCTAGAGGACGGCGTAGCTCGTGACAATGTTATCTGCATTTTAATAATATTATTATCATATTATTAAATATTATTTTAATATTTTTTCTTTATTTTAATAATCATGATACTCACTGTTAATTGATGCATAAATCTTATTTTTTGTATTGTTCTGATGTGGATTTTTGCTTCTTAAGTATCAAATATTTTGATATGTCAGCTTTGTTACAAACAACTTTACTATATAGGAGTAGATTGATCATTTGTCTAAAAAAGTTGTCGCACATTTATTTTCAAACTGCAAAAAGAAAACGACCGTCAGCTTATACGCAACAACCTCCTGTGACAACACCTGCGCAAGAGCCTATTTGTAAGCTACAGCTGCTCCAAAAAGACCCTAAGTCTTTGTTTCTTACTTCTCTTCGTTCTTCATCTCTTCTTCTTCTCTCATATTCTTCCATTTTTCTTATACTAAGATTATCTTATTATATATATATATATATATATATATATATATATATATATTTATATATATATATATATAATCTTAGTACATTTAATAAAAAAACACAAATTTAAGTAAACATGAATGAAAATTTTTTGAAAAGTGAAAAAAGTGGTTAATTATATTGGACTTTTTTTATGAGGATTGGGCAAAATCATAACTTGAGGGTGGCAAACTCTTAAAATTTTATATTTTTATGAAGGAAAAACAATCTTGTGGAATAACATGTGACCGCCCACGTTGGCTTTTTCTTTTTTTTTTATTTATTTATTGATTTTAACTCTAATTTAACATGAATTAAATATTGTTCCATTTTTTTAAAACGATTCTCACACCATTAATTAAGTCAATGTCTATCGAATCTTATCCCGAGTTTAACAACATTCTTCAGTTCAGGAAAACTTATTAGTAAGTATTCAAACAATTATTTTGACTCTCGTCACCGGTCGTTTAAATAACTTGATTTCATAAGTATTCTTATGATCTGTTTGGGGTAGCTTGTACGTTTCAAGATAAGCTGTTTATCCTGAAACGCGGCCCGCAGGCCGGCCGCATGGGTCGACCCGCGGTCTGCGTTTAGTGTAAAAACCCAAACACAATTCAGAAAATCGAGAATCAAACGGTACGACGGCGTTTTGAAAACACCGCTCGCACTTATAAGCTGTCCCAAATAGACCCTTAGTATAAATTCTACAGACACTATTCTCATAAATTAACATATGTAACATTTAAATATTAATAATTATTTACCTAATATTAAAACCTTTCACATTACAAAGAAAAATAATATTAATTTTAATATATATATATATATATATATATCTGTGTGTGTGTGTGTCGTATGAAAAACCATTAAGAGTTGTTGGAACTTTTCCAATTAAGTCATATAATTTTACTATATATATATATATATGGTAAAATTATATGACTTAATTGGGAAAGTTCCAACTACTCTTAATGGTTTTTCATACAACATATTCATCAAATGTTAACTTGCAAATTGTTTGGTGAAAAATATTTGATTCTGTAAAAACAGGCCTAGATACACGCGGTATTACAATACGTAATTTCGTATATTTATAAATGCAAAGTCCACGAAGATAAGAGTGATTCTATATTTTATACTGATATTGGAACGAATTAACATAAGGGCCAGATTATCACAAATTTAAGGGTTCATTTGGGGCAGCTTATTTGGTACGGTGACATTTTGAAAACACATATGACATGTTTGGGTAAACTGCGCTTTGACAGATTATGCATTTTCAAAACGCTGAAAAAAATATTTTCACACCGCATATATTTAGGTGTTGTGACAGCTTTCTGGCAACGGTCTAGCTTTTCCAAGAAAATAAAAATTTGTAATAGCCGCCGCACATAGCTTATCAGTTGATTATTTTTAATCAGTTTATCAACAGATTGTTCAATAAGCTACAACTGCCCCAAACAGACCCTAACTCTTATAGACGTAGTTACTTAGAGGCATTTACATATAATATATATATATATATATATATATATATATATATATATATATATATATATATATATATATATATATATATATATATATATATATATATATATATTATATTTACATATTTTACAATTAAAATTTCATATTTACAAGCATAAAATTCAATTTTTTTAAAATCACTATTATTTACTTTTGAAAAATGAAATGCACTTTTTCATACATAATTTACAGTGATCAAAATATTACAAAAATAAATATAAAATATAAGTACATAAGAATTGTGTGTTATTTATATAAACTTCCTTAATAAATATATTACATCTTTTGAGTTAGGCTACATGTACACTTATTTATAAAACACCCATTTATATATATTTATTTGAAAAAAATGCATTCATTTGATTGAATGATTTGACTTCTAATGTTTTTAGCTCACTAAACTTTAATAAATTGCTTTGATAATTTATCAAATGTTATTTATATAATTTTTTATATTTGAAATATTTCAAAATTATTTCTTTTTTTACAAATTGAAGCACGGTCAAAATATTAATAAAAAAGGTTAATAGAAATATATTTTTATTATTTTCTTAATATTTGATAAAAAAATTAATAATTTATTAGATGAATATATAGAAAACATGCTTCTATATAGATATTAATATAAAATCAAGTTCAAATACTACTTCTTGTGATATATTCCAAATAGGGATAGAATTTGACCACCTCCCTTAAAGGCTATTGGCTCAAAGCTCATACGGTTGAATTTTCCTGCATCAACCAAGCAAGAGGAATTATAAGTCTGCTCAAATCTAAAGCAGTCGACTGGAGCATCCGGGTCTTCATTTCGGCCATAGCCACTCGAGAAATGGCCCAACCAGTCGTCCCCTCATACTCCTGGCACGTGGTCGTTAGGGCT
The DNA here is from genome assembly GCA_003013225.1 of Phalaenopsis aphrodite. NCBI lineage: Eukaryota > Viridiplantae > Streptophyta > Magnoliopsida > Asparagales > Orchidaceae > Phalaenopsis > Phalaenopsis aphrodite. The sequence goes on along the minus strand of NEWO01000258.1, from coordinate 245,548 downwards.
GTCAAAACGGCTCGTTGTTTGCAAACAACCATGTTCAGCTCGAAAAGAAGCTCGTGTTCGGTGTTTGCTAAGTTAACGAGCCGAACACGAACAACAAGAAAAAATTTTTGCTCGTTCGTGTTAGGCTCGTTTTGGCTCGAAATACTACTAATCAATTATATATATACATCTTTGATGAGTAGTATTTTTTAAGAAAATTATTGACTACAATGCTACAAAGATTTATAATCAATTAAAAGTATTAATAAAGAAAAATGAATAAAAATTATTAAATTAGATTCAAATGATATTTTAAATCTTGCTCTAATTCTTAACATCTTACGGCTATGTGATTAGGGTTGTCAAAACGATTTTTTGTTCGTGAACGGCTCGTGTTCGACTTGCTAAGCAAACAAGCCGAACACACCTAGGCTCGCTCGTGCTCAGCTCGTTTACACCCCTAGTGGTCGCATGGCCCAAAATATGGTCGAGTGTCATCTCAGGCTCCCTGCCCCATCCAGTTGGACGCCTTTTCAGGCTTTCGGTTCTATATTTATCTGATGACCAAAACGCCCCCATTGTATCTATTTTTCTAGGGGTACAAAATATAATTAGACATCTCTCATTCCTATAAATAGGAGCTCGCTTCATGAATAATGGTTACATGATTTTACCGTTCATTACGAAGCTCTCTCACCTCTTCCTCTCTTCTCTCTCGCTCAGTTTTTTAAGCGTCTCCTCAGAATAGTTTTGGATTCAATATCATATATATATATATATATATATATATATATATATATATATATATATATAT
>NEWO01000258.1:189121-244618 GCA_003013225.1 Phalaenopsis aphrodite | reverse complement strand
TTTTTTTAATATTACATTAAAAATATCATAATTATTTAATTTTGACAAATGAAATGCATATTTTCATATAAAAATTTGTCATTAAAATATTCTAAAAACAAATATAAGGGTTTAAATGTTAAATATGTAAATACTTACATAACAATTATGTGCTACATTTATATACTATCCTTAATAAAGATAATACATATTTGAAGTCAGGCTGCATATATACTTGTTTATAAAACACTCACTTATATATATTTATTTAAAAAAGTGAATTGATTTGATTAAATGATTTGACTTCTAATTTTCTTAGGTAAATGATCTGAATATTGGCCAGTTGTTTTGCTGCATGAATAAATAAATTTATGTACTGTTTAACCAATAGCTCACTAAAATTTAGTAAATTGCATTTGCAATTTTATCAAATGTTATTATATCAATTTTTATATTAGAAGTTGTTGAATTCAAAAAATGTCCTCTAGATCACACCCAAGGTATAAAGCATTGGGTGGATGAGAGAGAGAGAGAGGGAGAGAGAAATAGAGCGCACAGTGACATAAGTTCTGAGAGAGTGAATTCAGTAGTCCTTTATTAAAGAAATGACTCCATATTTATAGGTTCCAAGGGTATTTAGTATGCAATTACATATATTTCTCTATTTTAAATAGGGATGTTACGAGTTATTATGACACATTTTCACATTTATATGTGACTCCAACACCCTTTCATATTCGTAATAGATGTTAGCACTATTTTATATTAATAACAACTTGAAAATGTACATTTAATGGCCTATTGGTATTGTCATTCGATTGTCTGAGATTCATTCGGTCGACTGATTGGACTTCGGCAGGTTGGAAGGTCTTTGGTTAGCCTTCTCAAGAAGATCATCGGTAGAGGCCCTCGTGTCGTTAAGGAGAACTTGGACCGTTGGGCTGAGGGTGTATCACAGTAATCTAGCGGGGCAACTCTCCTTGGTCAATGTCCCTTCTCAAAGGATTAGAAAGATATTATCTTAGGTGCCCTTTGGCCATATTTATGAAGAATGTGGGAATCAGTTGAATGAGTTAAATACAAATGGTTGTTCCTCAGATAAGGTTCCTCATGTTCTCTTGTTCGACTTGTGCTTCCATTTGGTTGTCTATTTGTTCTGACCAGAAGAAGCGACGTCTGGTGCTGATGTCTTTTGACTATTTCAATGCAGTTCTTCGGTGTCCAATAAACAAGGCTCATTGAATTTCTTTAAGATTTATGTGGTTATATCTATGATGTATAGACTTAGTTATTTGATTTTATTACTTCTTGAAAGTGACCTCTGTGATAAAAAAAGGAGAATTAAATGCAAAAATAGACTGATTTATTGCATAATAATTACTTCTAATAATTGGGCTTCTAAGATTTCCATGCTTGAATTTCCTATAAATAGAGTGTGATCAGAAATTTTCATTTCCCTTTTTGAATTTTCTGCCTTTCAGTCGTTTGTTAACATAACAGAGTAATGTCGAGAGACATGAAATCCATGAATTAGGCAACTATGATGAATGCCTTTGAGCTTGCGACCAAAAACTTTGCCATCGTGCTTGGCAGAAAAAAAAAAACTAGAGAATAGTTGGTTGGTGATAAAGAAGAAACACGGGGATGAGAGTTGATCAACTATGGGAAAGAGGCCCAGAGAAGGTTGGCTAGACATATCCAAGAAGCCAGGAGTAGGTAATGACCAGAGTAAACAAAGATGGTTATGCAAGTGGTACATAATAAATAAACGGTTGAGAAAAAGACTGAGTCGTCTGAGTTAATGCCACTCCATCATGAAATGGGGAGCATGATTGACGTGCACAAGACTGGTGCAATGGTGCTTACTTCAGATCTGATCTTTCGGTGGCCGGCTCAACAATCGATCCGACAGCCCTAGAGACCCAAGTCTAGTCGCATGCAGAGGCAAATATTTTCCCTCGGCGGGTGAGGCTAACATGGGGGTTCTCGAACTGCTTGCTGGTGAGAGTCTCTGATAATCTGAGATGGAGCAGATGATTGGTACACACAAATCTATTTTTCTTATACTTGGTAAATTTATTTCTTTCATTTTTTATGATATTTGATTATTCTTATAGAGAAGGTAGTGCATATCATTGAATCATCAGTAATGGAACTGTTAGAACCTCCTCTTTAGAGGAGGCTAAGGGACCCTTAGTTATGACCCATGACAGAGGTGCACACAGTCGTTTATCTAGCCCTGAGAACGTCTAAGAGAAAACAGACAGCCGACAGGTATCAATAGCATCAGCGACTTGCTGGATGGATGAAATAGTGGACTCCTTCACTCGAGAAGCTAAATTTTAGAGGAAAGTAGCCATATCAGACTTGAAGGAAGAGCTAATGGTCCTTTACGTGGACATTGAAACTCTCCGAACAGAGATGGCTCCAAGAGGAGATCCGGGCGACTAGTTCTATGATGTGCGAAAACTTGAGATTAAATAAATAATAAATATGCAATGTAACCCAAAACAATAATGTAACTTTATTGAAAATAATTTATCTTTAAAACCTCTTTTAAACTCCCAATTCTCTTCTACATATAACACAAGTATACATATCGTTTAAATAATACAGAGCTCTAATGGAGTCCTAGATATCGATCCCACAGGGAAGCTAGAAATATATATAAGCTAGCTATTAATATTCTATTCTTAAATAAAAATAAAAATAAAAGTAAAGTAAAGTACAAAGTTTGAAGTTAAACTACTCAAGTGAAATGCTATTAAATGTTCAGATGTACAAGTACAACAGTTAAGTTAAACTAGATGCTAAACTTTCAAAAATAAAATTGCTGAAATAAAATAAAGGTTTTTGTTGACGAAAAGTTCAAGTATGAGAAAACAACATTCCCCATTACCATGAAAATATGACATGTGAAGAAATTGAAATCATTTGAAAAATATATTTAAAAACTATTTTGTGCCAAATAGGAGCAATCTTATTCTCTACTTTCTTCCGAGAGCTATAAAGAACATTGATTAATCTAGAGTTTGGTTTCTAATTCCATGGTTAGGCTGGGAGGATACCGACTACAACTCTAGAGCTCCCACTACTCCCTCACCTGAGGGCTAACATGCTCGCATTAGTTTCCAATCAACTGAACCAAATTGAGGATTCTAATATGTCACCTTAAAATCTTCTAATTCTACATCCAACAAAATATATTTCCCTATTTATTTGCACCCAATCCCATGGATGACATGCTCTCTCATGAAATCAAACATGATTCTCCCTTTGTTGTTAAAATTATATCCTCTTTTTAAAACATATGTTTCTCAACACATTTTAACAATTCAATTGGCCATATCGAAAAGTAAATGAAGATCAGAGCTCTAATCATCACAAATTATTGGCATTTAAAACTGTAGAAAACAAAATCAATTATTCACAAAAAACATCTCTTCAAAGTAGGGAGAAGGATAAAGAAGACTATTCAGAATTCATGATAAGGATACGATAAAACTCAGACTTCATAAATAAAAACAAGTTTACAAACAAAAAAAATGAAAAATATAACTTATCTCACAATCCTTCCTAAGCAAATCCCTAGAAGTTCTCTACAAGCTTTTCTCTCTTTATAATCACTCTCAATTCTCTCTTAAAAGTGTAATGAATGATAAATCTCTCACTTTCTCTCTCCTCTTACAACTGTAGAAAACAATCTCCAAGCCCTTGACTTTCTTTCTCTATCTCTCTCTCTCTTGGTTCTCACGCCACCTATCTTTTTCCCCCCTCTTGAAGTTCTTCTCAAACTTGATTTTATTTTGGGCTGCCTCCTCTGAATAGAATTTCAATTTCCCTCCAAAATTCAAAATTCAAACCTTTGAATTCAAAAGATGTGCCTCTTTGATCCAAGCTTCAAATACCTTCAAATTAGAACCTTCTAAAGTGTCTAGATGCATTGAATCACTCCACGAGGTGTTTAGAAAAAGCGTCCCTTTGAAAATTCAAGCAAAATTACTCATGAATCACCTTAATTTGAAAAATTTGTACCTAGCGCATCTTGCGTCAGCGCTATGGATTTTGGCGCATCATGCGCCAAACCCTAAAATTGGTTGTTTTTGCTCCAAAATTTGCTCCTTTTGCATTTTTGCTCCAAATTTTGCTCCTTTTGCATTTTTGCTCCAAATACCTAAAAATTTTTTATACCTGCAACAAAAATACAAAAAAAATATATTTCTTTAAAGTGCAATATCACCAAAAATAGACATAAAAATGGTACTTAAAATAATATATTAATTTTGTGTATCAAAATCCCCCAAACTTAAATGTTACTTGTCCTCAAGTGATACTTTTATTATAAAAAAAAACATATGACTTTCAGGATAGAGATTAACTTATCACTTCTATACTTTAGTTCAATAAATAGAATATCAAAAATTAAGAAAAACCTTTAATAACTTAGGTTCAAACTCCAAGTCTAGGAATATATAGTAATCAAATTTAAAATTTCTGAATCTCTATTCATTTCAAGAAGAATTGTAATTTGTCATGCTAATGACATTTAGAACATTCATATGAAAAAAAAATTCATGAAAAATTTATTAGGAATGTTACTAATACTTCAATACAAGTTTAGAAAGTGTAATAAAGCTCATTCCTTAAGTTGATTCAAGTGAAACCAATTTTTTGATCAGACATCTCCTCAAGCTTCTCCTCACCCATTTTTTTTCTTTTCCTTTTCTTTTGCTTTTAGGATCTTTTTAATCCTTTTTTTTATTTTTTCCTTTTTCAGATGAGGATTACTATATCTGGATAGCATTTAATAGTTTTGAACTTCTTTATCCTCTTCTTAAAGTTAAAACTCAACACTTCTTCTTACTTAATAAAGTCATACTAGTTTATGATTTTTCATAAACCCTCGTTCCTTTCTTCTTACATGAAACTCTAAAATTCTTAGTACTTCAAAAATATAATTTTCCTTTACTTAAAATAGAAAAACATTGTCTTATCATAGCATACCAAATATCTTTAACTTTAGAATTGACCTTTATTATTAAAAAAATTTTACCTAAATTTACTATAATATTTATAAACATAAGTATAGTCATTTAAATTTAAATCTTAATATCCTAGGCTATGTTAAATTAATTTTGAAAAATATAGTTACTTAAGGACAAATAAAATTTAATTTTCTCCATTCCAAAAGAAAATTTTCTTTCCCGCCAAACTTAATATTTTAAATGATTTTAAAAATATTTTAGCACAAAATTTTAGTTGATGAAAGAAAACAAAAAATACATAAAAATAAAAACTAACCTGTAGAGGATTTTTGAACATGAAATTGATTTTGTATACTGCAGGTACTAACGATAAAACTATATATAGGCTTTTAGGCATTAAATAAAACATAATATATTCTAAAGAATTTACTGGGAATTAAAACAAAAATACTAAAACTGAAAATACTAAACATTCAACATGCTCAAATTGAAAATACTAAAACAAAAACTGAAAAATTTAAAAGTCTACTATTGCTAATACAAATTACAGGTCAACAAATGATTCTACTCTTTAAATCATGTGCCTCCCAATCAGATTCTGAGGCTGTAATATCTCTTCATTTCTATGGGATTCAACTCCTGATAGTTCACATAAAGTGAAAATCAGGGCAGGATATCCCAAGACTCCAGCAGTAGCACTACCAACAATACTCCGAGCTTAATGAACTATAAGCGCACCAACGTCTATTGTCTTCATTTTCTGAATGCAATAGTTCAAAACAGCTGGATCCTTTGTAACATTAGCAAGATGATTTGTATGTAAAAGTATAATAGAGATAAAGTGATGTCATACTTTAGACTGAATTGTCAACATGGAAGCTAGGAAGTTAACTATTTTGTTATTCTTTATCTTCTACTTCCCTCTTCCATCAGTCAGAAAGGCAATGACTTCTTCCAATGATGAATCAGTGATAACAAAAGCGGCATATTCATCATGGAAGACATTCCTCAGCCCATATAACGTATAAATCCTTTCGGAGGTAAACTCAACTTGCATACCTCTCACCAAAATATGATCTTCCGTAATGAACCTTAGGTTGACATATAACTCTCAAGCCATCGGGACGATCGCTACAGAGTGAAGTAGCAAAATTGCTCCCAATTTCTGGCGACAATCAACCTTTCAACCTTGCCTCCCGGGTTCACAAACGCCATTTCCTGGATCAATCTTCAGGTCTCAATTTGTGTATTGTAATAGTGTTGGGCCTTGAAATTAACAAACTTTCGAGCATCAAATTCGCCCGACATTCTTCCTCTTTTTGTGCGGGGAGCCATAAGAGATTCTACAAAAATCTAAATAAATTTCAAATAAATTACTTAATCGCAAATCTAACTCCCTAAGTAAGATTATTTGGTAAGAAACTTTTCACTATGAGTTTTCTTCAAGCATTTTCATAAAAAAATCCCATATTTCGAATCTCCCAAAATCCATGATGAAAATAAAAAAAATTCTAAGTTAAAGTGAAGCTCTTACCAAGAGAAGATGAAATCTATGATTTTTGGCCTCCAAATCCTTCTCCTTAGCCCACAATGTCATGCCCTATACTAAAGGTTGGAGGTGGAAGAAGACTAAGCGAAAAAAATGGAGGTTTTCGTGCAATTTCATAGGTTTTTAAGCCAATCTGGCGAGTTCAGACCTTTGGCGCGTCATGCGCCAAGGCTCTATAAGTTGGCACATCATGCGCCAGAGCATATTTTTGCTAGATCTTGGTTTATGTGGAAATATGCTTTGTACCGCTTTATGTCAAGCTTTATTTGACTTAAATAAACCTTTCTAAGTATAATTAAACATCAAACTAACACCAAATTTTCACAAACAACACAAAACTCATATTTATATATGAAATCCACGTTATTACAAACTAATATTTTTCAAGCCAATACATAACAAATTTAGTGTTCTAAAGCAAACCAACGTCTTAACACTGAAATCTAAACATCAAAATTCAAAGCAATAAATATAGATAGTGCAACAATAGAAAGTAAAGGTAATCTAACATAACAAACTAAATCAAATAATACTAGACAAAACATTTCGTGCTTAACTCAACTTTAAACATCTTCTTCACTCTCGTCCTCCTGGATATTCCCATAGACTGGTAGTGTACATACAGATTGTAAAAGGGCCTAAATGGAAATTCATCGGTTGAACTTTCCTTCTTAATCTAAGCATCCTTCTTGAACATACGTACCAAACCATCTTCAATATGCCATGTATGTTCAAAATGTTCCTTGAGTCTCCAATCCAGGTGATCCAACAATTCAGAAATATTCTAAATTGCATGCATAAGATTATGCACCTCTTTCTTTATCTTCTTGATTCTCTTTGAAAGTGCACTCGAGTTGTAATAAGGCTGAATAGGTGATGAATTCTGAGATTCTTGATCCATTAGTACATTCATATCATTTTCATCTCCCATTCCAATACAACTGCAGTAGATTCTAGGATCCATCGACTTTCAAGGCAGTAGTACTTTCTCCCAACTTTTATAAGGTACTTGCAATTGACTACAGAGTTGGAAAATAGTAGATGGATGTCCCAATCCAGTTGCAGATCCATTCACGATCAAACCCAAAATTGATTTTACAATTATGACTACAATATCAACAAGTTTTCCAGTTTGAATACAACAGTTCAGAATAACACTCTCCTTAGTGACCTTACTAATTTTCATAGTAAACAATAATTTTGAGGAAATGAAGAAAATGTCATGCCTTTGAAGTACGGTTTAACAATGATGCAGAAAAACTCACATCCCCATCATCTAGGGCTTCCTAATTAGCATCTTCATCCGTAAGGTAACGGTAGAGTTCATCCATGTTGTCTCTTATAGGGGCAAAATTTGCATAGTGGTAGACATGCACGTTCTCGATCATAAACATTTTGTTGATTCTTGAAGGAGTGAACTGCCAAACTTGCCTCACACGTAGATCATTCCTTGGTTGATCCAATGAAGATTTGCATAAAATTCTTTCACCACAGGGACGACTACAACGGCAGTAGTGTAACAAAGCACTTCCCAACGCCTCTGCGCAATAACTTTTCGACTCGAGTATTCGGGGTGTTGAATCCTCGATTCATAAATCCCCTCTCTTTGATAAGTCTTTTCTTCATTATAACTCGATCATGTAACTTCTGTGCGTCAAAATTGATGAACTTTCTTCGGTTGAAAATTCTAAATCTAGGGAGTTTCTAGAGTGGTATGCCATAGGAATTGAAAAGTTGTGACTCTTCCCTCATTCCCCCCCTAAAATGTGTCTTGGAGTAAGTTTTTAGGAGTTATATGAAGATGTCCCCGCCAAAAACCGCCATTTGAAATGTTTTAAGTCATTTTCGTTTCTGCGGTGCATCATGCGTTAACTCTCTAAAATTCAGCGCATCATGCGCCAGTTTCAAAATTTTTGCCGTTTCAATTTTGATCAAATAAATTCTCAATCTTTTAAAGACATAAACATAAACATACATATAAGATTTTAAACAAAAACTCACAAATCAAAGTAAACAACGATACATATGGATTGCCTCCCACAAAACGCTTGGTTTAATGTCGTCAGCTCGACATTCCCCGTCTCATTTTGAGTGATCCAACATGATAGTCTCTTTAGCATTTGGTCTTTCACCATCAAAATAAGGTTTTAATTTGTGCACATTCACTTTAACTATTCTTCAAGTTTTGGGATCTTCAATATTGAGTGCTCCATAGGGATAAACTTCTATAACTTTGAATGACCCTTTCCACCTAAACTTCAATTTCTCAGGAAATAATTTCAATCTTGTATTGTATAATAAAACTTTTTGTCCATTTTCAAATTCTCTTTTTACAATCTTTTGATCATGCCATTCTTTTATTTTTTCCTTATAAATCACCGCATTATCGTAAGATTCATTTTTAATTTCTTCAAGCTCATTCAATTGCAATAATCTTTTCTCACTAGCTTCTTTTAAATTGAAATTTTATCATCCAATAAGCTTTATGTTCCAATTCAACTGGCAAGTGACAAGTTTTCCCAAAAATTAATCTATATGGGGACATTCCTATGGGTGTCTTATAAGGGGTCTTGTATGCCCATAATGCAATATCTAATCTAATAGATTAATCCATTTTGTTAGGATTAATACTCTTCTCCAAAACTCTCTTAATTTCATGTTAGATACTTCTGCTAAACCACTAGTTTGGGGATGATAAACAGTTGCAATTTTATGTATTATATTATATTTTTCAACAAATCTTGCAACTGTTGCATTTCTAAAATGAGATCTTCTATCAGTAATGATTACTCTCGGCATTCCATATTTTGTAAAAATATTTTTAATTAAAAATTTTGAAACACTCTAAGCATCGCATCTAGGTAAAGTGATTGCTTCTATCCATTTTGAAACATAATACACCACAATCAATATATATATATATATATATATATATATATATATATATATATATATATATATATATATATATATATATATATATATANATATATATATATATATATATATATATATATATATATATATATATATATATATATATATATATATATATATATATATATTGATTGTGGTGTATTATGTTTCATATATATATATATAAATGAAGACATGAATGGTCCCATAAAGTCTAATCCCCATGCATTAAAAATTTCAATTTCCAAATTAAAATTTAGAGGTATTTCATTTCTTCTAGAAATATTACATACTCTCTGACCCGATCACATGTTTATATATATATTAACATCTCTAAATAAAGTAGACCAATAAAATCCAGATTGTAAAATTTTTCGAGCAGCCATATCATTCCCAAAATGTCCACCAAGTTCAGAATCATGACGTTTTTTGATAATCTTCTGAATTTCTTTATAAGACACATTGTCTTATAACTAAATCTTTACATTGTTTATACAAATGAGGATCATCCTAAAAATTAGATTTTGCATCATAAATAAATTTCTTTTCCTGTTGTTTTGTCAGTACATATGATAAAATACCACTAATAATATAATTCACAATATTATCATACCAAGATATTTGTCATCCTTTTATAACATAGTATCTTTATTCTCTCTCTCCAAATCAAGTGTTTCTTCCTATTCTAGTCTCGATAGATGATCAACTATTTGATTATTAGTCCCTTTCCTATCGACTACTACAAAATCAAACTCTTGCATCTGAAGTATCCATCTAATTAATTTTGGTTTTGAATCCTTCTTTTGTATTAAATATTTAATAGTAGAATGGTCAGTATGCACAACACATTTAGTTCCAATCAAATATGATCTAAACTTATCAAAAACATACACACTGGCTAATAACTCTCTTTCAGTGATGATATAGTTAATCTGAGCATCATTAAGAGTCTTACTAGCATAATATATGACCTTGAAAATCTTATCATATTTCTGCCCTAAAACAGCTCCAATTGCATAATCACTTGCATCACACATTAATTCAAAAGGTTTATCCCAATCCAGTGAAACAATTATAAGAAAAGTGATCAATTTTTCATTTAAAGATTCAAAGGCTTTAAGGCAATCTTGGTTAAAGTCAAACTTTGCATCTTTTTCTAGAAGTTGGCATAAAAGCTTAGTAATTTTTGAAAAATCCTTGATATGTCACATGTAGAATCCAACATGTCCTAAAAAGCTCCTAACTCTTCTTACAGTCGTAGGTGGAGGTAGGTTTGATATAACCTAAATTTTTACAGGATCTACTTCCATGTCATTTTCTGAAATTTTATGTCGAAGAACAATTCCTTCTGCAACCATAAATTGACATTTCTCTCAGTTCAAAACAAGATTAGTCTTTTCACAACGTTCTAGAACTTGTTCTAATTGATTTAGACATATTTCAAAGGAAGTTTCAAATACAGAAAAATTGTCCATAAAAACTTCAATCCCTTTTCAATAAAATCATAGAAAATTGACATCATACATCTTTGAAATGTTGCATGTGCATTACATAATCCAAAAGGCATTCACCACAAAACAAAAGTTTCATAAGGACTAGTAAATGTTGTTTTCTCTTGATCCTCAGGGGTAATATGTATTTGGTGATAACCGATATATCCATCCAGAAAACAAAAATATTTGTGCCCAGTCAATCTATCCAACATCTGGTCCAAAAAGGGTAAATGAAAATGATCATTCCGGGTGGCAGAATTTAATTTTTTATAATTTATGCAAATTTTCCCTCCAGTGACTTATCTTGTTGATATTAATTCATTATGCTCATTTGTCACTACAATTACACCTCCTTTCTTTGGAGCACAGTGAATTAGACTCACCCAAGCACTGCCTGAAATAAGATATATTATTCCCGCATCTAACCATTTTATAATTTCTTTAGTAACCACTTCTGTCATCATAGGATTCAATCTCCTTTAAGAACCCGTTCTTGGTTTATGCTGATCTTCCAATAAAATTCTATGCATACAGATTGAAGGATTGATTCCTTTAATATCAATTAATGTCCGTCCAAAGGCTTTCTTATATCTTTTCAAAGTTTCTAACAACTATTATTCTTGCGCATCAGTTAGTTCTAAGGATACTATGACATGTAGTGTACATGAATCTCCTAAGAATGCATACTTCAAATGTGTAGGAAGTGTTTTCAATTCTAGTTTAGGGGGTTTCTTAATAAATTAAATCAAATTGTTGTCATTTTCTACAGATCTAACATTTCAACTTTTTCATGAACATTTTTCAGTTCTTCCGTACTCACTTCCACAGACTCATCATGGATTTTATCCTCATCTTGATATTCCATATATTCCATTTCAAATTTGCTTTCATATGTCTCTTTGAAATATTCATGGTTTAAATACGCATTTATATATATTCTGAAGCATTTGATCTCTTGTTCTTTTGCAGGGTATCTCATTGATTTTGCAATATTAAATGTAACTCTTGATCACTAACTCTCATAGTTAATTCTCCTTTCTGCACATCTATCAAAGTTCTTCCAGTGGCTAGGAATGATCTCCCTAAAATAATAGGATTTTCTTTATCTTCCTCCATATCTAATACAATAAAGTTCACAAGAAAGATAAATTTATCAATATTTACTAAAACATATTCTATAACTCCTTTAGGATAGGTAATCAAACGATCAACTAACTGAAGAGTTATAGTTGTAGGTGAAATAACTCCTGAGCTCAACCTTTTGAAAATTGATAACGACATAAGATTAATACTGCCTCCTAAATCAAATAAAGCTTTTCCATAAAATCGTTCGCCAATAGCACAATAAATTGTAAAACTTCCATGATCTTTAAGTTTTTCAGGAAGCTTCTTCTGAATTGTAGCGCTACACACTTCGCTGAGTGCAACAATCTCATTATCTACAAACTTCCTTTTCTTATTAAGTATATCCTTCATGAACTTGACATAGTTTTTAACATTTGTTCCAAAGCTTCAACAAATGGAATGTTTATCGTCAATTTCCTCAAAATTTCCAAAAATTTTGAAAATTGATTCTCTATACTTCTGCTTCAATCTTTGAGGAAATGGAGGTGGTGGTCTTTCTATAGTGATTTTCATTAGTTTAATAGGACTTTCTGACTCACAATGAAAATCTTCACCAGAATTTTCATTTTCCACCTCATCTTTTTCTATTTTAACTTCTCGTTGAACTTTTTTTTCTAATTCTTTTCCACTTCTCAGTTGAATAACTTTAATTTGCTCCTTGTTCTGATCTTTATGATTTACTTCAACATTTCTAGGCAATGTTCCTGGAGGTCTATTGTTAAGTGCAACAGCAATACATCCCAATTGATTTTCCATGTTTCTGATTGTAGATCCTTGACTCAGTAATTGACTTCCCATTTGCAATATCAATTCTTCCATTGATAACTTTTTCTCCTTTGCAAATTATTAAATCCTGGGAGGTAATAAGGTTTATATGCTTGATTTGTTTGATTGTTGGAGCTTCCCACTGGGTTCACAACATAATTTCCCCATTGTGGATTTGCAGCATTCGAGTTATTATTACTCCAACTAAAGTTTAGATGATTCTTCTAACCGAGATTATAATAATTGACATAAAAATTATTAAAACAATTGTTTATTGCATTTAAAGTTTCATAAGAAGATTGAGATTCTATCATTTTTCCACATAAATTCTCAAACATAAGTGTTGTTTGAGAATAAGTCATTCCATATTAATCTATTTTCTTTGATATAACGGCTATTTGAGCAGCTAATATAGATATTGCATAAAAATCATGAATACTGGCTACTCTTTTTAGATTTACCCTTTCTGATGGCCATTGAAAATTATTAGTAGTCATCTCTTCAATTAATGAATATGCTTCATCGAATGGTTTCGATATCAATGATCCAACGATAGAAGCGTCAATTATCGATCTAAGAGATCCAACCAATCCATTATAAAAAGTTTGAATTATTAACCAATTCGGCAACGCATGGTGTGGACACTTCCTAAGTAGATCTTTAAATCTTTCCTAGGCTTCATGAATTGATTCCCATTCAAACTGACAAAAATATGTAATATCATTTCAAAGCTTAATAGTTTTTGTAAGTGGGAAATATTTAGATGAAATTTTTTGTGATAAATCTCCCTAAGTTCTGAAAGATCCAGGTGCTAATGAGTTTAACCACATCTTAACTTTATCCCACAGTAAAAAAAGAAAAAAACCTAAGTCTAACAACATCATTCGACACTCTATCATATTTAAATGTAGCACATAATTCTAGAAAACAAGTAAGGGGTAAATTGAGATCTTCAGTTGGTGTTCTCCCAAACTGATTGTTTTGCATTATTTGGATAATAGCAGGTTTAAGCTCAAATGAATTGGCAACTACAAATGGGTTTTGTATACTCAAATGGATATCATCTGTTGTATGATTAGCATAATCCCTTAAAGGTCTCTGATGATGTTCATTTTCATTTCTAACATTACTTAAGTTGCAAGTCATTTTACTGGAATGATTTTTTTTTCTAAATTTTTCTAACAGTTCTTTTCTCATTCACAATCGTAAGGTACTAAGTTTTCAGATCTTATACTACGCATAAACAAAATAAAACAAGTAGTTAAAAACAAGCAACACACTTAAACAAGAAAACGTTCAAACTAAACTACAAATAATTTTTTTTATATATTTAAAATAAAATAAAATAACTAATACTTTCCGTTACTTCGTAGGCAACGTCGCCAAAAACTTGATGCGCAGAAAGTTGGGATGAAATTAATAATAAATATGCAATGTAACTCAAACAATAATGTAACTTTAATGAAAATAATTTATCTTTAAAACCTCTTTTAAACTCCCAATTCCCTTCTACATATAACGCAAGTATACATATCGTTTAAGTAATATAAGACTCTAATTGAGTCCTAGATATCGATCCCACAGAGAAGCTGGAGATATATATAAGCTAGTTATTAATATTCTATTCTTAAATAAAAATAAAAATAAAAACAAAGTAAAGTCCGAAGTTTGAAGTTAAACTAATCAAGTGAAAGCTACTAAATGTGCAGATGTATAATTTCAACAATTAAGTTAAACTAAATGTTAAACTTTCAAAAGTAAAATTGTTGAAATAAAACAAAGGTTTTTGTTGACAAAAAGTTCAAGAATGAGAAAATACCCTTCGCTTTTACAATGAAAATATGGCTTGTGAAGAAATTGAAATCATTTGAAAAATATATTTAAAAACTGTTTTGTACCAAATAGGAGCAATCCTATTTTCTACCTTCTTCCGAGCGCTATAAAGAATATTGATTAATCCAGAGTTTGATCCTTAATTTCATGGTTAGACTGGGAGGATAATGACTGTCACTCTAGAGCTCTCACTACTCCCTCACCTGAGGGCTAACATGCTTTCATTAGTTTCTAATCAATTGAACCAAATTATAGATTCTAATCTGTCACCTTAAAATCTTCTAATTCTACATCCAACAAAGTATATTTCCCAATTTATTTGCACCCAATCCCATGGATGACATACTCTCCCATGAAATCAAATGTGATTCTCCTTTCTTGTAGAAATCATATCCCCTTTTTAGAACATATGTTTATCAACATATTTTAATAATTCAATTGGACAGATCGAAAAATAAATGAAGATCAGAGTTCAAATCATCACAAATTATCGATATTTAAAATCGTAGAAAACAAAATCAATTCTTCACAAAACCATTTCTTCAAAGTATGGAGAAGGATAAAGAAGACTACTCAGAATTCATGAGAATGATATGATAAAACACGAAATTCATATATAAAAAAAATTTTACAAACAAAAGAAATTAAAAATACAACTTATCTCACAATCCTTCCCAAGAAAATCTCTAGAAGTTCTCTCTAAGCCATTTTCTCTTTACAAGCACTCTCAATTCTCTCTTAGAAGTGTAATGAAGAAGAAATCTCTCGTCTTCCCTCTCCTCTTATAACCTTAGAAGACAATCTCCAAGCCCTTGACTTTCTCTCTCTATCTCTCCCTCTTGGTTCTCACGCCACCTATCTTTTTTTCGCCTCCCTCTTGGAGTTCTTCTCCAACTTGATTTTATTTTAGGCTTCCTCCTCTGAAAAGAATTTCAATTTCCCTCCAAAATTCAAAAGTCAAACCTTTGAATTCAAAAGATGTGCCTCTTTGATCCAAGATTTAAATCCCTTCAAATTAGAAACTCACAAAGTGTCTAGATGCATTGACTCACTCAATGGGGTGTTTAGAACAAGTGTCCCTTTGAAAATTCACACAAAATTTGTCTCGAGCCACCTTAATTTGAAAAAAACACACCTGGCGCATCATGCGCTGATCTTGTGCATCATGGCTTTGGATTTTGCCGCATCATGCGCCAGTTTGGCGCATCAAGCGCTAAATGCCAAAATTGGTTATTTTTGCTCCAAATTTTGCTCATTTTGTCATTTTTGCTCCAAAATGCCTAAAAATGATATACTTGGAACAAAAACACAAAAATGTCTTTCTTTAAAGTGCAATATCACAAAAAAAAAGCATAAAAAGGGTACTTAAAATAATATATTATTTTTGTGTATCATTCGATCTTCTGGGTCCAAGTGGAGGAACAGGGTGTTGAGAAGTTTAAGTTTGAGAGGCTTACGTTTTACAAAAATCTTATGAGTTGGGGTCTAGTACTACTTGAGGCAGTCGATGGCCCATCTGTAAAATATTTTGTTTCATAAATAAAAGTTTAATTTATATGAATTTCAAAATTTCACATCATTTATATTTCATGAATTTTTCACTGATTTGATGTGAATTTTCAAAGGTCTAGGTACAAATTTAAGGCATTTTGAATTCCTTGGTTACCCTATATATAAGGTTAAAGGAAATATATGATTTATGCTTTTTAGATTTTTCTTTTTCTTCAATTCAATAATTTCTTGCCTACTCTTTGTGTCGGTTTTCTTCTAATGTTCCCATGACCTCCAAATATTCTCTCTAATTATTTGTCACAGTGTCAACGACATAAAGAACTACACTAACACCATTTGATGCAAATTTCCTGGAAGACACTTTTATGTACGATATAAGCATAGTGCTTGAAGTGGTGGGGCCAAACGTTAGGGCGACTAACTACTACATAGATGATCTGATCTTCTATTAGGAAAAATTTTGGTGGCAAAGCTGATTGTCATTCTATCATGAGATAAAGTTGATATTCAACCACAATGGAGTTATTCCTGTCGAAATAAAATTGAATTCAATCACAATAGAATTGAACTTAATTATCTGACATCATCAGATGGAGATCCCCTGATATGGAGAGATGCTATCCTATATGTTTTCTTTTAGAGTGGAGCAAGATGGCTACTTTGTGTTTAGCTTGACCCAACCTGATAGATCTAAAAAATAAAATCAAGGATTAGAAGTTCAGGTTCTTTCGGGCTATCTGCGAGGATTGAGGAATTACCACAAGGCTAACCAGAGGAACATACAAGAAGAAAGGAGTCCACACACCAGTCTAGGGGCATGTTTTGACTATCATTCAGTACACACCCCAAGATAGTGAACTGGGCGATGAACCCAACATAGTTTGGTGCAGTGACACATGCACTGTAGATTACTTCTGATGATGCAAAGGAGAAAAGATAAATAAAAAAGATGGAGTGACTTTCAAGGAAGTAACCAAGGAAGAATAAATGTGGTGCTTCCACATTAAGGAGGGAAGAGGCCAAAAAAGAGGAAGAGGAAGTTCAGGCAGGCGTTACAGTACCAAGTTCGGAATTAATTCATTTTGTCTCTGAAACCACATCTATCATTCAAAACACTATCACCGACAAGTTGATTTTGATCGAGCAAAAACTATCTTTAATGAATTAATGGGCATCAGGTAGTCACATACAAGAGGATTCAGCACCTAGCGACATTGGATTGGATGCTGAGGAATCCTCCGAGATATCATCTACCCAGGGAACTTCTCAACCATCTTGCTCAAGTTTTATTCTCTTAGGTGAAAGAAGGGAGGCCAACCAGCTTTCTCTACGATCACTAGTTGCACTATCAAAATAGGCACAAGTACTAAAGTTTATAGGAAAGCTTGGCTGAAGAATAGTAGCTTGAGCCAACATCTGCTTTAGAGTATGAGCCACTCGCTTCTGTAGAAGAATAGCACTAGAGGATGGGAAAGGCCTAGCCCAAGATTCCGAATCTCTACCATTACCTCCCAAGAAGAAGCAAAAAGGAGGTAAGGTTTACAAGAGTCCATTACAGGAGAGACAGTAGAAGGTCTTTCTCAGCTCAAACTCTAATTTTGACTTACTAAAAGTTCTTGGGGACTAGTTACTTGAAGCCCTGGGGACAAACAAGAATGCATCAACTATCACTGATGTGCTTTGGTCGAAGGACCTACAAAAATTTTTGAATAACCTTCGAACCATAGATCTATGTCACATGGTCAATCGATATCAGTTACTCGGACTCACTGTCAAACACCACATGTCTTCCCTGTATCTTAAAGTAAGATATAGAGCCTTGAAATTTGAGTTAAAGGCCAAAGGGTTTAAGGTATGAGTGAGAGTAGCAGAAGGTCGGGTGACTGTGGTGGAGGCTCGGCCGGAGGATATTGAATTATAGCTGGAGATCTAATCAGAGTGATTGTCTATCGTCTAGGAGGAGAATGCTAAATTAGCAGAGTAAATGAACACAATAAAGATGCTCGAGTAGTTTTTGTTGTACATTTCAAGGCAGGCACCAAGGTGATGATCAACTAATTCATCATAGTTGGGATGATAGGCCCCAAGTATTCTGATGTCAATGAGTTCAAAAAAATATGCACTACTTCTTTAGTTTCAACACATAGAGAGCAGCCTGATTGATGATGGATCATCCAACACTTGACCCGAAGACTCCTAGATCTTTTTAAATTTTTATTAGTTTTGATGTAATCAAGCTGATGCATATGAAGCTTAATTGGCAAAGCACTTAGATCCACTAGCTATTCATAAGATTTATGCTCTATGATTGTGGTCCTTGTGGTTGATTTAAGCCAAATTAATCTAACTTCCTAGAGATAGCTGCCACTTGGGAAGTCAAAATTGAAAGAACGTCCGTGTCATGTACGCTAACAACCTTCTTAGGATTTACTCTATTAGAAAGGTCTTTAAAATTTATTTGTTGTCATCTCCTCAATTAAATAATATGCCCTATCAAAAGGTTTCGACATAAGGGAACCACCTGTAGTTGCGTCCATGATTGACATAAGTGATCCTACCAAACGATTATAGAACATTTGGATAATCAACGATTCAAGTAATGAGTGATGGAGACACTTCTTAAGGAGTTCCTTAATCCTTTTCTAGGCTGCATAAATTGACTCACCATCATGCTGCCAAAAAGAGGTAATATCTTTTCTAAGTTTGGTCATTTTTTAAGGTGAAATATACTTCACTAAAAACTTTTAGGCCAAGTCATTCCAAGTCCTACAAAAAAAAAATTGATTCTTCCGCACCATTTGAATGATAGTAAGTTTCTGTTCAAATTAATTGGTGCGGAAGAATCAAGTAACTAACATACAATTCATAGGCTTGAAACTTTTAATTATTGAACTGCAAAATTAGCTATAAGTAAGTCACACATATTTTTAAAAAATTAAAAGAATAATAAGATACAAATGCATAGAATTAACAAGTAACTAACATGATATTTTTGGATTTTTTGTAAATAAAAACAAATCAAAATAACAAACATGTCATAATAAACACTACAGTTTTCAAAGTCTAAGACCTAAAAGTTCAACTATTTTTTTTCTAATTTAAAATTCACCATTTTTCTCTGGCAATGGTGCCAAAAAATTGACACGTACCGAGTGCTGTTAAGCACGGGTGGCTCACTCAAGTATACATGTTGCATCAGTAGTGGATGGAATTGAATTTTGTGCGTTGATATCATTGGGAATGAAATGAGCTCTATTAGGAAAATTGCTAGACTGCAATTGTCAGTCCTAGCCTGAAAGGTTCAAAATGAATGTTCAATTTTAAACCCGTCCTAAGTTACAAAAAGAGGTTTAACATAGCAAGCAATCATAAGTTAATAATATAGAAGGTTAAAGACTTTAAGTATTTAAAAGTTCTCCCCGTAGATGGTCTAAGTAAGTCTTTTGAATGTGAAAGTGTTTTACAGAAAATCATGGTGGCAAATGGAAGCACAACTTTTCTTTACCCCCTTCCAACAGTATAAAGAAGTTTGGCTAGAGAATAAGTTTATTTACATAAATCCTATTACTATCCGAATCAGATATATCCCTATTCCATTAGGCTAATTTGATTAACGTAGTTAATTTCTTAGGATATTTTCCTAGAGTCATAATTCACAATAAACTTGAACAAATCAAATTGTCAAATTGAAATGTCAATGAAGATCTCAAAGTTCATCATCACCATTAATGTTCAAAAT
Organism: Phalaenopsis aphrodite; assembly: GCA_003013225.1. Taxonomy (NCBI): domain Eukaryota; kingdom Viridiplantae; phylum Streptophyta; class Magnoliopsida; order Asparagales; family Orchidaceae; genus Phalaenopsis; species Phalaenopsis aphrodite. Next base: position 224,722 of record NEWO01000258.1, on the reverse strand, counting down.
TTGTACAAAAACTCTCACATCCATCATTCTTACTTCCCCTTCTCATGGGAGAATTAAAGAATTTACTCACAACTTATACTTGAACACACCAATAAACTCATTTGATTGCAAGAGAAATTCAAATACATAAGTCTTGAAAGTAAAACAATACAATCCACAAAGTAAAAATACATAAACTTATCTCCCTTTCTCATTATTGAAAAAATATGATCTATAAGCAAAAGTTTCTTAAGATCTCTTAAATATTTTTCTCCTTCCACTGCTGATTTACTTCTATCTTCTTCCTCTCAATTTCTCCTTTTAGATTGATAGAAATGTAAGAAAAGCCCTTCTAATTTTGTGCTCTCCATCTTTATACTTCTCTCCCTGTAGCAAAGTTTAAACTACTCAAACTGCTTATTTTCGGGTTCTGGTGCCTATGCACCACTCACTTAGCCATCATACCATATCTTCTAGCATCTAGACACAATTTAAAACATTTTATGCAAAATTTAAAAACACATCAGTTGAATCAATTGAGGAGATGGAAATCAAGGAAATTGATCCCAGAGGTGGTGGGACTCAGATAGAAGGTGAGTTCAAAGTGTATACACAGAGGCATAAGCAAACTGAGAGAACAGAGTCTGCAGTGCCAACAAGTCCCTTGTTTCGGTTTTCCCCAACTCTTGAGACACCTACACCATCTACATTTGATTCAAAATTCCAAGGTGATATTATTCCTCCTATGTCCACTCTCACACCCCCCCAACATAAAGGCGAACCTCTAGTAGCAACACGAGACATTCTCCTAACTGCTTATTATGGGTGGAAACTTGACATTGTGAACTTTATTTCTTATTCTAACATCTCATCTTTGCATTGAGCATTCATTGCATTATTGGAATCTGTCTCTACACCTAAGTGTTGGCAGGTTATTGAATAGGATGCCATGTAGAAAGAAGTGGTGCATGAAGAGCTTGGAGCTTGGAGCTCTTGATAAAAACAGAACACGAAAGATTGTACCACTACCAACAAAGAAGAAGATAGTTGGATGCAAGTGGACCTTCACAATAAAGCAAACTCCAGAAGAGAATGTAGAGATGTTCAAAGCAAGACTAGTGATAAATGGGTATTGTCAAACACATGACATTGACTACGGTGAAACATTTACCCCAGTTGGAAAGATGAGCATAGTGAGAACACTATCTTCTCTGGCAGTAAATTATGGATGGAGACTCCACCAAATAGATGCGAAGAATGCTTTTCTTTATGAGGAGCTACTATAAGAGATATTTATGGAGATACTACTAGGATTCAATACATCCCAAATAGTGGGCAAGGTGTGTAGGCTCAGGAAGTCACTGTATAACTTGAAGAAGTCTCCTCAAGTCTAGTTTGACAAGTTTAGAATGGAGATGGTTAGTAGGGGTATCAATTCTAGTTGGAGGGTCGACGGGTCGAGTTTGGGTCTGACTTGAAATGGACCCAACCTGTATAATAAATGGGTCAAATTATTTGACTCGAACTTAACAAATATTAAGGTCAACTCGAATCTAAATTTTTTGAGTCGAGTTCGATTTGTGTTGGCGTGTCGAATCCATTTTTAACACCTAGGACTATTAATTTGGGTCGACATGTTAATTTTAGGTTTGACCCAAAAATGACCCGACAAGGATCAGGTAACCTAAACCCGACTCAAATAATAAACAAATCAAATTCTCTAACGATTAAAAAATATTCAGGTCAATCTGAACTTGAAATTTTTTGAGTCGAGTTACATGTCGGGTCAATTTTTGAGACACCTAATGGTTGGCATGAGAAATCAGTAGATTAATGTAAACCACAAGATATTCTTTTGACGACATGAATATCACACTATCACACATACTGTGTATGTGGATTACATAATTGTCACTGATGATGATGAGAAAAAGATTGCTCAATTGAAAGGGAAGATTGTGGAAGCAATTTAAGGCAAAAGACCTGAGACAACTCATATACTTTATTGGGATAAAAGTGGCCCATGGACTAGAGGGGATGATCATATCCCAGAGAAAGTATGTACTAGATCTTCTCATAGGGACAGGTATGCGGAGGTGCAAACTTGTAGTCTCTCCAATTGATTGAAAGATCAAGCACACACAGAGGCAATTGAATCAGTTAATCATGAGAGGTACCATAGGCTAGTGGGTCGCCTAATCTATCTGTGTCAAACTTGACCTGGTATTTCTTATGTAGTAAGTGCGGTGAGCCGCTACATGCATGATCTAAGGAAGGGCCATATGGATGGGGTATATCAGACTCCAAGGTATATGAACAGCGCGACAGAGAAATGGTTGATATTTAGTAAGAATAGGCATGTTGAGGGCTTTTGTGATTTGACTAAGCGAGTTGTGCTTATGAAAGATCCACTTTGGATACTGCATGTTCGTAGGGGACAACTTGGTCTTCTGGAAGAGCAAGAAACACTCGGTAGTAGTGAGATCAACAACAGAGGCAGAGTATAGGGTCATGATCTTAGAAGTTGTCGGGATGATGTGGCTGAGAGCCTTGTTGGTAGAGCTGAAGGTGGACCAAGGACCTCAAATGAAATTATGGTGCGACAAGTCAGCGAACAACATTGCCAATAACCCAGTGCAATATGATAGAGCCAAACTTGTGAAGATTGATAGGCTCTTCATCAAGGAAAAACTGAATAATAGACTATTGAAGCTAAGTCATGTAGCCATTCGAGAGTAAGTGGGCAACTGCCTCACCAAAGGACTTAACTCATCAGATTTGTCTAAGTTATGTAAAAAGGCGTGCTTAGTGAATATATTTTGCTCATCTTGAGGACTATTGAGATTTATATCTAATTTAGGGATTTTTTTTAAACAAATGAATTCTAAGAATTTATTGCAGAAGTTGTAACTTGTAAGTCTATATAAGCCCGTCATCAATGAAATGAAATGAGGTTTTTTGAGCAAATTTTTTCTTTAAAGGCTACCATTTCTAACATTTAAAAAGTGAAATATGCATTTTCATGCATGGGTTTATAACATAAAGTGTTACAATTGTAAACATCAAACTTTAGGTGTCAAGTATTTAAATGCATAAGAATTATATGGTATGCATCTAAATTCCCCTAGAAAGAAACATTAAAATCACATAAGACGACCATTTTAAGAAAAGTTAAAAAACCTTCCTATGGTTCAAAAATCAAAATTATAGTGAGACGCCTTATTCTGAAACTTTCCCTCCGTAATGGTTATATGCTCGAAATACTAGTAATGCTAAACGGTCTGAATTCGAACAAATCAGAATGTAAAAGAATTAAAAGACGCTCGTCAGTGCAAGCCAACTTAAGCACTCTGACTGTATTGTGTATGTTAATTTGTCTTCTGCTGCTAAGAATTAAGTGATGAAACTTTCCAAAGGACGACCTCTGAGGTTCAGCGATTATCTCTATGTGTGTGTGTGTGATGAAACTTTCCAAAGGATGATCTTTGAGTTTCAGCGATTATCTGTGTGTGTGTGTGCGTGCGTGATGAAACTTTCCAAAGGATGATCTTCGAGTTTCAGCGATTATCTGTGTGTGTGTGCGCGCGTCATTTTAATCTAAGTTCCAGATTAATATTTGATTGTCGAATCTTTCTACAGTGCAATTTTCTTCAGGATTAGTGTTCTTTGTGGTTATTTTCTTTAATTTTCACTGTTCATCACATCTAATTAGTACCAACCCCAACAAAAATGCTGTCGTAATTTTATAAAATTTTCAGATAATCGAATAAGTCAGTTACCAAAAAAGGATTACAAACAATTAAATTGTGAAACACCGTTATGGAGAAGTCCTCACAGAAAGATAGGAAAGCACTTATTTCTACAGAGCTATAGTAGCTGAAAAATCAGAAAATTTATTTTTTCTCTTCAAATTAAGATACTCTTTCTTAGTTTTCAAACAAAAAAACAAAGCAAGTTTATTGATTCAAACATGTTGTAAAGAACACCACCAAGCAAACTGATTTCTATGGCAGTTCATTAATTATAGACTTATTCTTTAGTTTAAGGTGTTTGAAAGCTATTAATTTTATTTTACATATGAAACTAATCACATTTTAAAAACAAACTTACAACCTTTCTATCTTACATAGACAACTTCAACCTCATTTATTGTCTTCTGCCATGTTTTTATAGACACGTTCGATCTGAACCTGTAGATGTATGACAATAAGCAATCAGACATTAGTTGGCACAATATAGCATGAGGAAGAAGGTGCAGTTTACCTGATAGTATTTCAACAATTGAGATCTCTTTTTCTTCAATGTTGCAGTAACAAGGTCTCTTTCGATATCAAAAGGTTGAGGATCCACCACAATACCGCTGACATGCTCGAAGCCTTTTAGCTGCTCAAAAAATGAAATTGCATGTATGCTTAAGTTTGTCGAGCAATACGTGAAACTTATTTAAATTTAGAGAGGGAAAGCTAGCAAAAAAAATAGGAAGAGAAAAAGATCAAAACTAAAATATACAAGTTATGATCAGTTTCACCCAATTGATCGTTATGCCTTTATTATAGCCTTGCAAGCCTATGTTGCATGTTTTTTCACGGAGCGAATCTTAGACTTTGTAACTTAACCAAGTATACAGGTGAAAACCTCGCCCAACAACAAAACATGTGTTGCATGCTTTCCTTATAAAATGAATATTAGGATTTATAACTAAACATAGTTTATTAGTGAAAATTTTACACATACTCAGTAGAGATTGAGGATTCAACATCAGCCCAATTTAAGAACCCCAAGCCCAAGCCTAGGCCCAAGCCAAAGATCGTGCCCGATTTCTTGAAACTTCTTAGATCAAAGTGTTTCTTGATGTGTCCTAAGAGTGAAAAGTTTCTTGAAACTTCTTATAATGAATATTTTCTTGAAGGTTCCTTAGTAAGAGTGAAGAGTTTCTTGAAGCTTTTTACAATGAACAAAGTTTCTTGAAACTTTCTAAATGGGAGGGTAACTTGAAGATTCTTTGTGCAACTAAGAGAATTCTCTAGTGTTACAGACTTGTGGTCATATGAGTGGTTGAGAAAGTTTGTAATTCTAAATACCTTGTCCTGGAATCTCCTTTATCCTTTCATAAAAGTTTTATTATGTCTCTAATAATGTGATGTTCTTCAACTTAGTATCTGAACCAGGCTTGTAAGGTTACTTGAAACTCTGAGTATGCTTTGTGATTACAAGTTCATCTAATCTTCCAAAGTAGAAATAGTTTTTTGAGATTGTTATTGTGAGTTTTCTTGTATCATGAGTAGTCTGTGACTCTGCAAGTTTGTTATCTTGGACAAGCTTGCTTAGTCTTATTGAGTATTACCAACATGAATTACTAAACTTTACATCTAAAACTATAATAAATGGGCAACATGCATGATGTTATATTTGTAAGGACAAAAACCTTATGAAATCATCTGTTGTAGTGAAACTACTCAGCTAGTAGAAGATGACAATGGTACCTTACATAAATGAAAGATTAAAATAGATAAAGAAATGTTTTCCTTAAAGAACAGAGTTAATAAAAAAATTGTAGGAGCACATAAGGAGAGCAAAGACACCAAATGAAGCATGAGGCACTTTCAAGGCACTCTGCACAAAATTGAAACTCTTGGATAATGAGTTATTAGCCATAGAACAAGTAAATATGATGATCAATGAATATTTTACAAAGGTGAAATTAGTGTTGTGAAATTTTTTAGCTTATACTGCTATGAACTTCGAAAATGCGCATCCCAACTTTTTGCGTGATGAAGGAGAAATTTATGTGAGATTTTGAATGAATTTTTACAAATCAAATAAAATTATAGTGAAGATATTACCCAAAGATTTCTCCCTCATTTTGTGAGAACTTTATGATTTAGAGTTTGAGCTTTCTCATAGGGGGTTGTGCCTATTATTAATTACCTCTCTTGATAATAAGAGAGCACTTTCAATTATGGTTAGTTATTAAATTTTGATTATTCAAAATATAGTATCAACAATTTAATTGAGAAATTTATCACTATGACCTGAGAGCTTATCATGGGAGAAATCAAAATGAATATGATCTTGATCCCATGATTTCATCGTTTCGGGTTATAATAGACTTTGTTTCTATTTAGAAATGATAGTCAGCCCAACCTGACAAAAGGATTATTTTAGTGGCTATGAGTTGCTTCAACCAAAAATAATTTAGTGACCTGGGTGACTGCATGTCTGTCTGAGGAGATAAATTCAATTTGATCTTAGCTTATAGAAGGTTTTATGCTCTATTAGATATACCATATGATTGATAACTCCAAGGGGAGAAAAATCATTAAGGAACATACAAACTAAAATCTTAATCTTAATATAGTGGAGCTTACTAGTCATACCACCTGATCAGAGGGCTATGAACATAATCACTTCATTTTTTTAGTCTGCTTGTCAAACCACACAGAAAAAGAACTCGATTTGTGTTCTACCTAGCATAAAATTATTTTGAGTGTGAATATACTAATATACTTAATTTCATTTTAGCTCTATGTGAGCTTAAAATAATTTTAAAATTTCTCACTTGGGTTAAGTGGTTGAATAGAGTGGATAGGTTAGTTTTAAGCCTGGATTGATATATGTCGTTTTAACATTTATATATTTTATGATTTGCAAGATTGGTTTTTAATAAACTCCTTCGATTTAAAATTCATTTTCAACATGGTTATCATTAGGAAGCTTTTAAATATTTACATTTATAATTTTTACAAATATTATCATTTGAAAATTATTACAACATCAGCTCTTTCAACTTTTATTCTTATGAGAAGGATGACCGAACTAGTTTATCCGGTCCCATTCAAAAGAATTATCAAATTGGCTAAGGATTCAATCTTCTTAACTCTAATCCTTATAAAGGTGAGAGTTGGATTGATATGGCTAGATTTGGTCTTGTCAAGTATAGTTCTTGTAAGGAGAAGGATTGGAATATTGATTAACAAGAGACTTTTAATACTATCCTATAGACAAGACGACCGAAGAATAATGTGCAACATGTAAATAATGTTGTTCATTTTTTTAAAAGAGATTTAGTAAAGCTTCAAAATAGCTGCATAATTTTTAAGTAATTTACATAGTTCTCAATACAAGAGATGTATTTGAACTCATTTTACCATAACCCACACAATATTCTAAGATCAAACAAGTGGGACATGTGAATTCATAGCCTATTAGTGTGTATGTTTTTCAATGCAAAATATTTAGAAATAGTATTCTTAATCAATTTCGCATAGAATTCTTGAAACTTATGACAAAGCATTTAATATACTAATAAAAGCATATATGGGCTTAAGATTTTATAATATCCTCCAATATCGATATATTTGCACGATGCACTTGCATAAATTTCATTGCATTTATAAGGTATTTGTGCACTATTTCATACACTTTTTAAGAGGAGGCCTTATGATGTGTGCACCAATCCCAAATGTATTTAAGCTTGTTAACTATATATTTTTTGAAGCCCTTGCATGAATCTCAAGGCACTGATGCATTCCTTGAATTGATACAACTGAGTTGAAAATTCTTCAGGAATGTATAAGTCTTGAAGTCATTTATAATCTGAATACTTACATGAGTGCTTTGAACCAAAAAAAAAAAAAAATGTATTCATTTTAAATTCATCAAATTTTGCATTTTGTTTGCTTTTAGAAATGTCGAAGTACGATGCATACTAAAAAAAATGCATCCAAAAGATTTTGGGTCATATGCTTCAGGATGATAGCTTATATCATCAATAATCTTCCTTAAGAAAAATTTAAATTTACTTCATCCTCCGAAAAACTATGGGGTATCAAAACCCACAATTGGTCACTTTCAAGTATTTGTTTGTGCCAAATCATGTAGCAAGTTAAATAAAAAAAAAAAGACAATTCCTTGTATCTTTGTTGGATATGACAGCCGTAGGAAATGATAGATTCTACTACTGATTGATGTCACATAGTATGCAATGGCGTGCTTAATGATACATGTGCGTGGTGGTCTCCACAGAAAGAAGAATTATCAAATTCCAAGAAATTTGACGATCACTCGCAAGAGAAAATTGGGGCAAAATTACCTAAAATACTACTAAGTCATCAAGAGGAATCAAAAGAAAAAAAAAGAAAAAGATGATGATCATATGACAATGGCGAGCCTTTGGCAAAATGACATACATTAGAGATCAATAGAGGAAAGTGAACTAAGTCAAGATGAAATGAGCTATTGCGGTACAAGAAGGTTCGAGAGAACCAAAGACATGCATTCTAAACAAGGTGCGGAAACCCAATTTCAAGTATGCAAATGCAACTATTGCGGTACAAGAAGGTTCAAGAGTACCAGAGACATGCATTCTAAAGCTCTAAGAACATAAACTATGAAAGAAGAAATCATTGCATTAGAACTAAATCAAACGTGTGATCTGGTACAAAGTTAAAAAATATGAACCTTATATTGTATAAATGGGTATAAAGAATAAGACTCACCCGTATGGATCCATTGAGAGATACAAATATTGATTGGTAACTCGATGATTTTCACATCAATATAGATTGAACTATGATGAGAAATTTAGCTCAGCGGAAAAAAAATAATATTTTATGAGTTCTTATATCACTAGTGTCGGGTAAAAACTGAAATTATGACAGATGGATGTGAAGAATACCTTTTTACAAAAAATTTTATATAAAAAAAATTATATATTTCAACCAAAGGGATTCGATGGTAAAACTAATCATAATTATGTATGTAACTTAAAAAGACACTCTATGGATTAAAGCAAGTTCCAAGAGTTCGGTAAAATAAAACCGTTGAATTCTAACACAGCGGGTGTTTTATATCACACATTAACTTTAACTTATTTATAAAAGTTAGAGTAGGGAAATTGGCATATTTGATGTTGTACATAGATGACTTGATCATCACTGAGGATGATGAACTAAGAGTTTGTCAAATAAGAAAAAAATTATCAATGTGATCTAATTGCTCACCTACTCACTAAAGAATCAAACACCGGAAAGTTTGAAGAATTTTTTCATTAACTTGGGATAATTAGAGGAAGTAAAGCTAGGGTTTGAAGGAGAATACTGAAGATTCAACAATAACACAATTTAAGAAGCCCAAGCCCATGCCAAGCCCTAACATCAAGCCCTGTTTCTTAAAAATCCTTCAACTAAATACTTTTTGAAGCTTCTTATAGTGAAGAGTTTCTTGAAGCTTCCCAAGAGTAAAGAGATTCTTGAAGCTTCCTGGAGCGAAGAGCTTCTTGAAGAGAAGTAGAAGAATAAAAGGAAGGGTTCTTAAGAGAGTTCTATAGTGTTGCAGTTTTGTAGTCTTGTAAGTTGAGTGAAAAAGTTCGTCTTTCTAAATATTAAGTTTTGTAATCTCCTTTTTAGTTTTAGTAAAAGTTTTTTTTATGTCTTGGATACTTTGGTGTTCTTCAGAGATGTCATAAACATTCATTTAAGGTAAAATAATATCAAGAAACAACTTACCTTATTTCTTTCAGCAGCTATCTTCAATTCCTGAAGAATGTAATTATTTAATTCCTTTAGTGCACATAGTTCGTTGAAGGAACCTTTATGACCATTCAACAATGCCCATTTCTTAGTATTATCTTCATGTGGAGTGATGACAGCCACCAACTTCGATCTGTAGCTGTTACCATAGAGCCAAATCTAAGAAAATAATTAATTATCAGTAAAATTTTATCATATATACCTGCAAAAAACTTCATATTAATCATCTAAGAGAAGAAACCATACATCTTCTATAATAGGAACGGCACTATACACTTTCTCCAAGTATTCAACAGCAACATATTCTCCCTGTGAAAGCTTAAAGATATTCTTCTTTCTATCAATAATTATCAATATCCCATCAGGTGTTATCTCTCCAATGTCGCCTGAAGAAGGAAACAATAAATTGAAATAATTTCTTGATGCTGAGAATGGCTTTTTAACCATTCATTGTTCTACCTGTATGGAACCAACCATCTATGATTACTTCCTTTGTTAACTCAGGGTCCTTGTAGTATCCAGAAAAAAGTGTTTTCCCCCTAACACAAACTTCACCCCTTGAAGGTTGACCCAGTGGATCATAGCCCATCTCTGGAACTTCTTCGAGACGCAAATCTGTGAATGTTGTGGGTACACCGACGGAGCCAATCAAGGCGAGATCATCAGGGTATCCAATGGTGGTCTGACCACAGGTTTCTGTAAGTCCTGCAATTCATAGGATCGAGCGAGGTATGTAATTAACCAACATAGTATGTTGCCTTGTATATGCAATAAAAGACATGTAATGGTGAGATGAACTAATCATCCAACAAATTGTTGATACATTCTGTATAATTTAAACTGCATAGCCTTTTTAACTATTAGGTTGTGGAGTCTGTTTAATGTCAATCATATGAAAGAAAATATGATACATAGTTTTAATTAATGTTTATCCTAAGAAATAAAATATGATGCATAGTTTTAATCTTGCGTCGACAACTGTAATAATGTCATCTTGTGGGTTGGAAGAGGGCTTTGCAAAAAAAAAAGAGAACAAAAGAAAAAAAAAAGTTCAGGATAAAAGGCTAAAACATGTAAAGCTTGTTTCTTGTCAAGAATATGATGCTGTTTTTTTATGAACTTTTATTGTGCATAAAAAATTGAGCATAAAGCATAAGCAGAAAGTAGAACAGCACATTCAAGCTCACAAATATTTCCATGACAGAAATGATATTAAGTTTTTGTCATATGAACTGTAGAACTTAGATAATCTTCTAGAAGGAAGTAGAAATTCAAATTTGTGATGTTAATTACCAACTCTGAGACAATAACAACACTTTTGAATGAGATAATCCCCAGAGAGTGTGATTATTGATCTCACAAAATCGAAACAGAAGAAACTGAAAGCAAGATTCAAAAATAAGGGCACCAAGTTGTAAAATGAATAAAAGCAACAATAGAAGAGCAGGAGGGGTAAGAACTTCATGTATTAGTATCAAATCATGTTTCCGCTGAGATAATTCCAATTATGGCAGCGTCAAAGGTTTGGAGAAACCGTGATGCACAAACAAATGTATATTCATTACTGAGAACCATTATAACTATCCATGAGCACATAACAAGTATATATTATGAAATATTTGCTTAAAATTAGAAAATAAAAAGGGATGGTTCTCATTATACCATAGCCTTGTAACATAAAGGCACAGCTAGTGACTCTCAAGAACTCTTCAATTTCTGGACTCAATGGGGCACCTCCAGACACCAGCAATCGAACTCGGCCTCCAAGCCTTGCTTTCACCTGAATCAATCACAAATAATTGGCAAAAATACTACAAATCATACTCGTTCTTCATCAAAACTAGCTAAGAAATGTTATGATTTCTAAGATAACATAATATAGAGAAAAGCTATTTAAATTATTTAAGATGATTTAGAACTTAAGAGTGGCAGTATAACCTTGCTAAATGCTAAGAAATCAGCAAATGGAGAGGCAGTTTTGTGCGAGTATCCCAATCTCATCCAGTGTAATTTACTAAATTGCAATAACAAACAAAAAGATCGATAATAATTCAATATTTTCTAGTCATGGTTGGGAGATAGACTAACTTACTGCTTGTACAGAAGGTTAAAAATCAATCTTCTTAGTGGCCTGAGCTCTGACACTGCCTTTAATATGCCTAGTATGATAAAAATCTGCATTAGAAACTCACAAAGGCTACAAAATGATGAAGTGATCAAGTTTAACTAAGTCGAGTTATATTTGTAAGAAGAATAAAACCCTGCCTTCATAAACTCTTTCAAACACTCGAGGGACACCGGCAAAGAATGTCGGCTTTAGTTCCATGAGATCATCCCTTAAAGCTTCAATATTCTAGCAAAAACAATAGGGATTTAAAAATTGAAAAGAAAGCAAGGAAAAAAAATAGAACTAAGAAGATATGCTCCAACAAATTTATCGTTTACCCCTTGAAAATATCCAACTGAAGCACCCTTATGGAAAAAGTATTCCTCAATCATTCGATCAAGGATATGTGCCAATGGAAGGAAGGAGAAATAAACATCATCAACTGACATCTAGTAGAGAAAGCACATCTCTAAGCCATACAAGTAAAAAATAAAATAATACAAATGTTGAATATTACTAAAAAAAGTTTGGAAATTAACCTTGTCTTCAAATTGATCCAAGAAAAGCTCAACTCCTTTTACATAGGTTGCATGTGTTTCATGTGTTAAAACAACTCCTTTTGGATTACCACTGGTTCCACTCGTGTACATTATGGTGCATATGTCAAGAGGTTGAGGAGGCACAGGTTCTGATGGATATTTCTTTCCCTTGAGTTATAAAAAATGAGAATAATATTAAAACCAAAGAACATTAATAATAACTATTAATGTGGAGATAATTTATAAACTTACTATTAGAATAAAATCATTCCATGAATATGCTTTTATCCCAGCAGCAGCAGCAACAGCATTAATCTGTTCCTCAAGCATAGCACTGAATGAAATGATGGCTGAAATATTTCAAAATCCAAAAAAGTGTCATTCATCATTGGTTCGAGCCAAGAGAAAACCACCCAAATCAAAGTGATCTCCATAATTCTCACATTTCAGTCGTCTTGCTGCTTTGCATTCGGAAGAAAGAACCTACAATGTGTGCTAAACAGGTCTTATCCAGCTTAATATATCATAAAAATGAAATTTTTATGTAATTAATTCTTACATGCTTAATTTTCTTATCTTGCGCGAAGACAACATCAATTTCTGCATGCTCGATTATGTAATCAATGGCGCCAGCTCCTGCTCAAAATAGAGTTTAATATCTCATAAAAATGAGAACTTCTAAGCTAGAAGTATGTTAAACCAACCCAGTGTATCATAGAGAGGCACACAAACTAAGTTGTATCCATTGCAAACCTGTATTAACTTTTTAAGTCAGTAAATTTTAAATATATATACTGAAACTCTAATTAATTTTAGATGTAAATGTATAAGCTTAAAAATAGTGGAGTAAGAAAGTAACCTCCATTACCACAGCCCATTGAGGGCAGTTTGCTCCATAAATTCCAATTCGTGTACCCTATTGCTTGATAGAATCACAGAACCATTATAACAGTTGATTGAGTTCACAAAAATTAGTTCTAAATTAAATTATCAGAGTTAAGTGAGAAAAACCAGAACTCTTACAGGTGCTACATCTAGCTGCCTTAAAGCTGAGCCAATGTGAAGCACTTCTTCATAAACTTCCTTATAAGTTGCCCAAACATAGGGCCCTGCCTAAGGAGTCGCAGCACCAACTTCCACACTTAGTTTTAAATCACATATTACAACATTAAGTTGGCTAATTTTATGTAATCTCTAATAATAAACAAATACCTTCCCTTGGCTGAATTCCCTCCATCCAAGCATTTTATTTCCAGGATTCTTCTCAACGGAAGACCTGCAGAATAACATTTATTAATTTTTCAGATGAAAAAAAAAAGGGAGGAGACCAAAAGATACGGAGTTAGGAAGTATGACCTGCAAAGAGTAGAAGGCATGTCAAACTTGACTCAATAGCAAAGAAAGTGTTTAATACTAGAATATTTCAATGGAGATTAGGTGGTTGCAATCTATGAAGCATGGACACTAACATTAGATACAAACATAACATAACACAGACATGGGATAACATTTTCGTAAATAGTTCTCTTTAATAGGAAACTTACCATCATCCACAAAATTATAATTTCCTATGCTAGATCATAAAAAAACATCCATCCATCCATCCATCGATCGATCCATCCATCCATCCATCTCCATCCATCCATCCATCCATCCATCCATCCATCATATACAGATACATATACATATAAATATACATATACACATACATATACATATACATATACATATAAGTGGGTCTTCTTCAATAACAGTGAGTGGTATAAACATATTTGGATCTGTACCTGTAGTATGGTGTTTTTCATCACATGAGAGTGCTCCTTTAATCCGATAAAAGATCAGCTGATACAACAAGTAGTTGTTTCTAATGTTCAAAAATCTACACGTGCCCGATACACTTTAGACCAATCCACTGATCAGGTGAGCCAATCTTCGGATGAGGAATGACATGTCTATTCCAGGAGGAAGAAGAAAAATGGAGGCCGACTCGAGCTCGGGAATTTATTGGATGATACATTGATTACTACTGGCAATGACACTCATCTTACCAATTTATTAGCTGGCTACTTCTCTAGAACTAGAGGCAGAAGCAATGCAAAATTGGATCGCTCTCTAGCAACTTGATACTCCATATTTTAGCACTTTTTGGTTTTTTCTTTAGGTTTCTCATGTATTTTTCTGTATTTTCTCTTTTTGGAACCATTTGATGTGAAGGTTATCGTGTGAGTAGGGTGCCATGTTTGGACCCTCCCACACAATCTATTTGTATCCTACTTTCTATTTAATATATTAGCCTTTGGGCTTTCTCAATATATATATATATATATATATATATATAGTCCACATTCTACGCATATGTGATAAGAATACATAAGGCTATGTATTTGTATTTTATAGACTGCAGTTGTTATTTGTGGCTATTTGAGGAGATTTCTTATTTAGGTTTTGTAAGTGTGAAGGCCTCTACATATACCCTTTTATGTTACAATTTCATGCACATTAGAGAAGCACGACATGACCCTCAATTTCAGATTTCTTGGAATGCAACTCTATATTTTGATTTCTCTTGAGATGTCTGTAGCATAACAACACTGTTGAGTGGTATCAATAACAATTCTAGCCAGCTTTTTTCTCATGGTAGGTTTTGTTATAAGAGAAACTCATCTTGTATGTGAGAGTGTATTTGAGTTTTTTTTTTGTTTTTTTGGTCCGGTAATTAGGTTTTGGGAACCCCAAAGAGTTTTCTCTTCTTATTATACATCACAATAACAAAATCATTATTTTTTACTTGATAAAATAGTCTCTCCTATCTCACATATGTAGTCTTGTTTGAAGTAGAATCTTATAAAGTTAGGATTATTCTCAGCCCAATGCTAGAATATCATTTCATGTCCATGTCCACAAAGTAATCTCTAATGGAGAAATAATAGTTCTATATGAGTTGGATTCTAATTAGTATCAAAGGATGCTTTCAGGACAACAATCTCGTTAAATGAACTGATAAAAATCAGACTCCTACTTTCCTTTTCCCTTTTCATCACCCTTTCCATCTCAGATTCTTCAGTCTCTAACCTAAAATTTTAGTAGAGGCTTCGAAATAATTATTGTATGGTGTAACTTTACCTCCTCTATAAATAGAATCCAAATCATGCTCAAGATGTACCTCCTTACCACTCTAATCCATCCAATCTTCAAGACATCCTCATTTTCTTTTGCCATCATCTTAAAAAAATGGATTCTAGCTCGTGCTCTAGATCAAAGTCATCATTATCATCATCTTCAATTCTTAGAAATCTCCGGCTTGATGGCCAATGAGATGATTGCGAATCATCCTCATCATATGTCGACCCTTTAAGGAAATTCCATGCTTTTTATCTGTTGTGTTCTCTGTATTGTGCTTATGTTTCTCTTTTATGCCAACTAATAGTATATCATTCTTGATTTTGGTTGGCACTTCCACTTCAAGGTATTTGATACCATCATTACAATAAGCTAGTATTAGGGTATGGTTTGGAGACCAAAAATTTAATTTGAAAGATTTTGAACAATTTGATTAACCAAGATTGTTACATTGATGCAAAATTACTCATAGTAGAAGTCTTTGCATAAATAACTATGGAGTGATTGTAGTTCATGTTTGGGCATTGCATAGTTGGGAAGTACAAAAATTTGGCTCTAGTTGAAACAACAGTTTGTGACATAAAAAAGAGCAAAATGATTGGAAGAATTTAAGCAAGTAGATGATCAAGTTTACATTGTGTATTTTTGGTGCCAAGTTTTCTCATTACATCATTCGGTGTGAGAAGATAACCATTTTTGTGATATTAAAATTTTTTGGTGGATGCATTCTTGTTTTGATTTTATCTTTGTACTCAACTTATGTGCTTTATCGGTCCCTCATAAATATTTAGAAATAGCATTGTGGTAATCTTTTGGATGGGCTTAGAAGTTTAGAGTATTCATCTTGGAGGAGAAGAGTTACATAAACGATCAAGTTGTGCCAAATAAGAGTAGAATAAGAGATTTTTTAAATGTGGCTCAATCTACTAGCAAAATGTTTAATCTTAATATTTACGTGGAGGACGGCTATGATTGTTAATTGCAGCTAAAAAGGGAGATATCTCGGTTAGGGTTTGTAAGCTTGAAAGCTTCATGACATACCCTTTTATCATTGGATTTCATATACATTTAAAGAAGCAAGGCATGCTAATGCATCACCAATTCATTATAAAAATCATCATCAAAAGCGTTGATTCAAGATGGAGAAACCATGGTCACCAGTCTTGGACCTTGATTTTTCTGTGGATTTACACCAAAGAAAAAGAACTAAAATAAGGAGAGTTTAGAGCTATGAGAATAGGGAAAATTAAAGAAGAATTACACTTTAATATTTGTGGATCCATCTATAGTATTATAATGACCTCCATATTAATAGAGGGATTAGCTTATACGTTACAAATAAATTACTCTAATAAATGAATCCCAACAACTTTCAGATCTATCCTTTATATCATTTTCTAGCATGGGTTTTATAATTAATATTATCTGGGTAATGCCTTGAATAGGTAATTATTCCTTATAAAATGTTTTTCATCAAAGTTCACTTATGATAATGCTTTTGTCAGTCAACTCGGCCATGGGGCGAGTAAAGCATCCTTAGAGAGTTGTGTTATTATGTGGAGCTTGATTGTGTTAATGAATTGGACACTCAAAGGCTCCAATTTTGTCAATTAAGATTGACAATGATTTTGCTTAGGGGGTACAGGGGGTGACCCCCTATATTAGGTTCAGCGATGCTATAGGCTAAAATTTCGAGAGCAAGGCACTCTAGCTCCTGGAGAAACCTAGTGCCAAGTTTAGGTTTCAGAACCGGAGCACTTCATATTGCAGCATCCGAAAATCAGTGCGCCAATGCCTGTTAGAGCACCACAGTGCCACTATTGCAATGCCCAGGCACTAGAAACCAATTTTAGCAGTTCTTCATTTTAAATGATAGCTTTCAACGGAAGTGTGCATATTTTTTTAGTGCAAGATTTCAATTTCTCTTGCATAAGGGCGAGAGGAAAAAACATTCTTGATCGTCGAAGTGTAGAGAGGCTTGGGTGTGGCGTAACTTGTACTGTTCTTCTTATTTTTTTAGTGGATTTATTGAAGTGGTGTGACTCTATGATTTTTTTTCCCATTCTCAGGTTTTTCCAAGTTAAATCTTAATGCTCTTTGTATTTTATGTGATTCCTTATTTTATGCACTTCTTTTCTAAATTTTACTTCGGATCTCTTGAATCTGTTTCAACATATCTCCAAATAAGTGGTCTTAGAACGGGCTTTTATAAAGATCTTTAATTTGGGCTGGAGTAATGGCCGCTAAAGTGAGGTACAAGTTTGAGAAGGTTATTGGATCATACTTTACTCTAAAAAAAATGCAAATTAAATTTTCTTACATAAAAATAAAATATATTTGTTAATAGATAGAATCACTAAAAAGTTGGAATCGATGACTCTAGAAGAATGTGAAGTTATTGATCGAAAAGCACTAGATTTGATCTACTCTTCTTATCCGCTACTTTCAACATTATGAATGAGAAGACTATTGTTAATCTTATGGTTGCACTGCGAGAATGTATGATAAGCCTTCAGCATTAAATAAAGTTTTCTAATGAAGAAATTATTTAATATACAAGTGATGGATGGTAGCTCAGTGGCTAAACATTTTAAACTCTTCAACACCTTGATAAACTAGTTAAGTTCCGTCGGCATCAAGTCTGATGATGAGGTTAGGGCACTGTTGTTTTTTATCTTCATTGTCAAATAGTTAAGATGGACTAGTAAATGCAGTAACTCTTCAGGTAACATGAAGTTAAAGTTTGATGATATTATCGGGCTAGTATTGAATGAAGAAGTTCATAAGTAGGTGAGTAGTGAAAATTCAAATTATAACTCTAATGTTGACATTAGAAGAAGAAATCTAAATAGAAACACAAGCAAAGAAATATTCAAGTCTAGGAGAGAAGAGTTTAGGATAGGGATAAAAAGGCAAAGGTGAATGTTGAAACTAAAAAAAAGAATGGTCACTTTTAAAAAAAGGGCAAAGCTCCAAAGAAGCTTGGTGGTAAAAGTCCAGATAATAAGCTTTCTACATATATCTCTACAGATGAAATCCAAGGTGACTCCCTTATTTTATCTTTAGATAGTACAAAATCATGGATAACATGTTTACCCCAACAAAGAGGTGTTAAAAAAATACACTTAAGCTGATTTAAAAAAGCTGTAATTAGTAGATAATAAACTCTATAGTATTAATAGAAAGGGAGATGTCGATATTAGGTTATTAAATGGATCATACTGAAAATTAAATGAAGTTAAACATGTTCCATATTTGAATATAAATCTGATTTTTGTGAGTAAGCTTACAAGCTCAGGGTATGTGATCACTTTCACAATTGATTCATGGAAGGTAACTTAAAATCTAATGGCAATGGCTCGAGGCAATTCTGAAAGTATTCTTTATCTAATCAATTAGAGGTTTAAATTCATTGGAGTAGCTATAACAAAAGCTAAAACAGTTCTCTTGCACCGCCGGCTTGGCCCATTTGAATGAGAAAGAAATGTAGTCCCTTCTTTCTAAAAACAAACTACAAGTTTTAAAGTCTATAGACCTAAATTTTTTATAAGATTGTATTTACGACAAATTAAAAAAGATTACTTTCTCTAAAAATGTTTCTAAGTTGAAGTCAAAAAAGCTGAAGTTAGTGTATACTATTATACGGGGTCCTACTCCAGTTCAATCTAGATGTTCTCTATATTTTGTCATTTTCATCGATGATTGAAAGTATGAGTGTACATGAAATATAAATATGATGTATTTGATATAGTTAAGAAGTGGAAATCCATAGTTGAGAATGAGATGGTTTTGATGTTAAAATGTATCGGATTATATAATGGTGGCAAAAATCATGATTAGAGGTTCATGACTTATTGTGCTTAAGAAAAAATCAGTCATTATTTCACTGTTTCAAGACAACACAAAAAATGGCATTGTTGAGGGCATAGATAGAACCATCACAAAGCATGTCAGGAGTATAAGGTTGAATGCAGGCTTACCAAAATAGTTTTGGGCAGAAACAATGAATAACGTAGTTTATCTGATAAATCGTGGTCCATCAATATCTTTAAATTGAGGCTTATATGAATAAGCTTAGAGTGATAAAGAGATAAATCTAAAATTATTTGATTGTTCGTTGTATGTTCATGTTGATGCATGATCCAGGAATAAGTTTGATTCAAAATCTATCAAGTGCATTTTGATTGGATATGTCTCAAATGAATCTAGATATAAATTATTATAGAACTACCATAATAAAAAAATTTATTAAAATTACGAATGTCACTTTAAATGACATGGAGATGTACAAGGATAGAAATATAACTCTTGATTCTCTATCAGTTACTTCTAAAGAACTTCCAAATATGTTGAGTTAGAAAACTCAAGCGATCGATAAGATGGAGAAAGGAAAGCTCAATCTGATGAAGCATAGAAAGTTCCTCAGTCACTTGCTATTGAAGTCAGGAGGTCCAACAGAACCACACGATAGATACAAAGATATTCTCATTCTTTTATACTAAGTACTATTAATTGATAGTAGTGAACCGAAGTACTATGATAAGGGCACTCAGTTGAAGGCTCAAAAGAGTAAAAGTTTGTCATAGCTGACAAGATGTAGTCTTTAATGTCAAATCAAGCATGTGAATTGGCAAAACTTCCAAGTAGAAAATAGGCACTGCATAACAAGTAAGTTTACAGGCTGAATGAAGAGTCAGATAATCGCAAGCACTACAAGATAAGACTTATTGAGAAGGGATTTCATCAAAAAGAAAGACTTGACTACACTTAGTTATTTTCTCCTGTAGTGAATATGACAATGATCAGAGTTGTGTTGAATTTAATAATAGAGAAAGATCTACATCTAGAGCAGATAGATGTAAAGACGGTCTTCTTACATGATAACTTAGAAGAAGAACTGTATATGGTGCAACTATAGAAATGTAAAGCTCTAAAAAAATATATGGCTTGTAGGTTAAAAAAGAGTTTTTCTGGTTTGAAGCTGACACCGAGATAATAATACAGGAGATTTGACAGGTTTATATCAAATAGTGGGTGTATGAAATGTTAGGTAAATTATTGTTATTTCATTAATTGTTTTGATAATTATTTTATTATGTTTTTTTTTTTGTATGTGGATAGCATCCTGATTGTAGAAACATATATGAAGAAGATCAAGGACTTGTAGTAGGAGCAATTATCCAGGGAGTTTAAAATGAAAGATTTAAGTCCAAATAAGAAAACCCTCTATATAAGAAAAAATAGACAGGAGTACACGTATATCGAAGTTACCTCAGACAAAATATGTAGAGCATGTCTTATTCACACTCAACATGAGTAGGGAAAAATCAATTTGCATCCCACTTAGGTAGTCACTTTGAACAATATAATGTACAATTGTCTAAGTTTGAAGCAAAGAAAATAGATGAGAAGAACTTCATATGTTTCAGCAGTTAGAAGTTTGATGTATGCAGTGATATATACAAGATTAGATATTGCATATGTAGTGAAAACGATCAATCGATACATGAGTAATCAAGACAAATATTATTGAGAGTAGGGGTGTAAACGAACCGAACACGAACGAACAAAGCTTATGTTCGTGTTCAGTTCGTTTGAAATTAAATTTGTTTGAAATAAGCTCGTGTTCAAAATTGTTCGTGAAGTCACTATTCGTGTTTGTTTCTTAACGAACGAGCCGAACGCGAGTTTTTCGCGAACGACGAGCCAGTTTGACATCTGTAATATTAATATATATAAATAATATATTATTTTAATTATATAACTTATCTTATATAAATATATAATATCTATATTAGTATATTACTAATACAGTATATTAATATTTTATTATTATTAATTTATTATATATTATAATTTATAAAATTTAATTTTTTAAAATGTCATAAATTTTTTATATATAATTATTTTAAATTATTTTATATTTCGAACAATAACGATTCAAACATGAACGAACGCATCACTGTTCGTGTTTGATTCGTTTAACTAACAGAAAGAAAAAAATTTGTTCACATTCGTCTCGTTTGCTTATCGAACAAATCGAACACGAACTCATTGACGAACTGAACACGAACTGTTTGCGAACAACGAGCTTTTTTGACAGCCCTAATTGAGAGTTGGTAAGTAGATTCTCAAATACTTTAGAGAAATAGTCAACAATGCATTTCACTGTAGAAGTACAAGGATTAATCTATAAGGATGAGTTGATTCAGATCTGACAGAAGATACTGATGGTAGAAGTACAACATATTATATCTTCACTTTAAGGAACACAATAGTGAGTTGGTTTCCAAATTTTAGAAATTGTTGTATTATCAACTACAAAAGTTGAGTGTATTACTCTCACTAAGGTTAGCAAAAAAATGATTTGGCTATAGAGTTTTAAGGTGGACTTGAGCAAGGAGCAAGTGAATGTAAAGTTTCATTGTGATAGTATATCATTCATCTAGCAAAGAATGCCTCATTTCATATCAGGACGAATCACATTCATTTAATGTATTTTTCATTCGTTCACTTCTAATAGATAGTCAAATTATCTTTGAAAAAGATACATAGTTCCAAATCTTGTAGATATATTGACTAAGGTTGTAGCAATTGAGAAACTGAAAATATGCTCGGCTCAGTTGGAGTTCAAAAGGGTTGAGCCACACTACAATTCACAACTATGAAGATGTTGGAGTTTTTTGGAGGAGTTTGACTGCAATCAACCTCAAGTGGAAGATTGTTATTATGTAGAGGCTGATTGTGTTAATTAATTAGACACTCGAAGCCCTTAATTTTATTGATCAAACCTTAGGGTGAGTTTGCTTGGAGTGGTAAGAGGGTGGTCCTCGGCACTAGGTTCGAGGATGCTACCCACAAAATTTTTTTTAACTATACACAACGCTCCGGCACCCAAAAGACAACGCCACAGTGCCCAGTACAGGTTCAAAATCGAGAGCACAACACTTCAACATTCAAATAAGAGACCGCAATGCCAATTCCAAGTTTTAGAACCTGGGAACTTGAGTTGCATTTAAAGTTTGCTGAAGCAAAATAGAAACAATTTCAGTTGTTCACAAGCACATCACAATGTTGAAAGGTCAACCTCATTCAGAACACCACGCTTCAAACTAATGATACCAAACACCACAATTTCATCTCAACTTCAGATTAAATATTCATGTTCTGTTCATATCATAGAGGAGCACCTTGTCACATCAGAAATAATATCTAAACCTTAAATCATTTATCAAAACTTTCCAACTTATAATTAACAATCGCACTTTGAAGTTTCAGGATAATTCATCCGAGAGGTTAACAGCCAAAACCCAATATTGAGGAACGCCAGCATCAGCAAACACTTTTTGGGTAACAACATCACTTCTGCACTCTATTTATCATCATCAATTTATATGAACCTGTTTAGGTGCTAAAATTTAATTTCATGTTAAATACAAACATTGAACCAAATTATAAGCTAGGTTGTTCTCTACAATTATCCTAAGGTACGCAATTTTTGTAATTTTGATTGTTGATGAAAGTAACTCCTCTGTGCATGTGTGCAAAATTCTAAAAATAGAACTTATTTGCTGATCTTCAACCTTATACGGCCTTGACAATCAATTTTTTGGACAGCTAAATTTAGGGCTGTTAACCTTACGTCTTTTTCTAATCCTTCTCTCCTTTCTTCCTCAGCTCTCATTATTCCTTTTCCCACCAATATAGTCACCTCTAACCTTATCAACAAAACCCTATGAGAAGAGAAACCCGACCTCGTATATCACGCTCCAATCCAAACTATTATTATTAAATCAATTTACTCAATTTATAACTGGCATCAGCCAATTTTACATAACTTTTTTACATTTTATCAATCTTTTTACCTGCTAGTTCACATGATTTATCATGAATTTACGCTTATGAAAGATTTTTATTACTGATGTGTAGGTTACAAGTGATTGAGCCATTTATCAAACTTTAAAGACAGCACCTGGATGCTAGCGCTTCAGTGCCCTCTGAAGAACTGCAGTGCCATTATTGCAGCACTCTATGCCAGTAACTGATTTTAGCAGTTCATCCTTTTATGTTTTGCCTTCTCTGTGGAAATGTCTATAGGTATTGAGGATGAGATTTTGATTTCTCAAGTAAGGGTGAGAAGGAGTTTTCTTGAGTTCCAAAGTGTGGAGAGGTTTAAGAGTGGTGTAATTTATAAAATTCTCATTATTAAAGTAAAAATCTTGGGGTGGTGCAGCTTCACGATTTTTTTTTCGTTCTTGAATTTTCTGCATTAAATCTTAGTGTTCTTTGTATTTTACGTGAATTCTTATTTTGTGAGCTTCTGTTCTAAATTTTGTTTCGGATTTATCGAACATGTGTTTGCATATCTCTCAAGAAGTTTTTGAGTTACCTTAGTCTGGAAAAGTATCTGTTCATTGATCATTTTAGACGAGCTATTTGGTATAACTCCCTGAACCTAATCCAAGAGCTTTCTCTAGGCTATACATTCATCAAAGCACAAATTGTAAAACTTGGATTCTAGTCACAAGAAGTCAATTTTTCAAGGGGAAAATAAAAAGAATTAATATAAATTGTTATTTCATTGAAGTTCTGTGAATGTGTGTGTGTGTGTGTGTGTGTGTGTGTGTATTGAACCAGAAAGCTTATCATCATTAACAATCACAATCACTACAGACTGTGACCGCAAAAAACAACAGAAATAAGATAAAAATAGGTTCTATTATTATAAGTTTTTGCATAACAAACCTTATAAAATGGCAAACATGACCTTAAAAGTATTGATTGCAAAGCAGCAGTCTGTAAAGCTACTTCTGCTTAGAACTAACATTAGCATGGGAGTCCCAAGACTAGATATCAGATCCACAGCTTGAAATATCACCATTAGCTCTGCTCTGTAGATTATTTATGGTTGTGAGGCTTGGCTATGGTGGACTCTGGGCTTCTTAGACTTCCATTCTTCGCCCTGGCTTAGTGTACATCGATGTTCTGAGCTTGAGCAGCCAGCGATGAGTCCACGAAGAAACCGTCGTTTTCCGGGAACTCGATAACAGGCGAGAATTGACGAGTGTTAGGTAAGTGGGACGAATTAATGGTGGTTTGAAGAAAATGATCGAGGCTGCATGTTAAGGAGCCTCTGGTGACCAATTCTTCGGCCATATTCACCTTCACTCTTATGGCTTCTACACTAGACTTGAGAATCCGGTTGTCTGTACTGATTCAGTGACATGTTGGTTTGCATCTGTCAGTTGTTTGTATAGAGAGACATTTTCTCGCCTTAGTGGATCAACTTGAAGTTCTAGATCAGCCAAATGAGCCTGCTTTCTCTTTGATTGTCTGGCCGATTCACGGTTAGACACCATCCTTTTCATGCGCTTTAAATCAGTAGTGTTTATACCATGCTCATAAGCTCCTGCTTTTGTCTCCAAAGAGTCTTCCTTTGACTGGTCTGATCCACTTGATCCTCCTAGGGCTTGGTTTTCTGTGCTTACAGGCAAAAGAGAGGAAGTTGCGACTCCCAATGGAACGCAATGTAGCATGGTTCTGAGACCATATTTGGTTTCCTGTTAATGGACCACCGGGAGAGTGACTGCTCGGGGCATCTCGATCGCTGAAGCAACCAAATACGTCAGCGATGTTTCCATCATCGCCTCACTGTCGCCGACACCATGCTTGATCTTCGACGTCGACCAGCGGGCGCATCCGACGGGCTCAGCCGACCGCCGCTGCCGCCCTCAATAGCATCATGCGATGGCAGCAGCCCCACCGGCCTAAGAAGCTCCGGCAGGAACTCCTCGAGACCCCAGTCTGATGCACTCTTCATGCTTCTCCCCACTTCAACGGAAAATATTTGAACGTCGGGTGTGTTATTAGGCGGATTAGATCCGCTTTACTGCTGTAACCTCCGCTACCGGAACTATTGGTTTACAGGGGCTATAATATATAACACTTTATATCATCTGAATAATCTCCCGACGCAAATATTTTCCCACTTCAAGAGAGATGGCTTCCGATGCTTCTTCCTCCCACTTCTTCCTCCCATGTTGAATCTTCTATTATCCATTCTATCACTTCTTGTTAATTTGACCTAGGTGGATTCGCATACATGACAGGGAAAATATTTGTGTACATAAGAGGTATGTCGGAGGTTATTTAGAGGGTACAGGTAGGGCTGTAAACGAGCCGAGCTTGAGCGAGCTCAGGCTTGTCTCGTGTTCGGCTCGTATTCGAAATCGGCTCGTGAACAGTGTGTTCGTGTTCGGCTCGATTTAAATATTCATGTTCGTGTTCGGCTTGAAATTGGCTCGTTCAACTTAAATTGAGAAAAATAGATGTAAAGTGTGATATTCGAACATGGATCAAATATATACAAAAGAAGACATTAAACACATTGTCACATGAGATGTTATGATTTAAACTTAGACATAAATATATATAATATATTATTATATAAATAATATATGTAATATATTGTTATATAAAAAATTATATAATTATATATATATAAATATATATATATATATATATATATATATATATATATATATATATATATATATATATATATATATAGCTAAAACGAGCCGAACACGAGTGAACAAAGAGTTGTTCGTGTTCGGCTTGTTTATAATTCGAGCTTTAAAAATTTGTTTGTGTTCGACTCGTATACTTAACGAACGAATCGAACATGTGCTACTTAATGAACCGAACACGAGATGTTCGCGAACAACGAGCTTTTTTGACAGCCCTAGGTACAGGTGGGTTACATCCGCATTATACTCTCATGTAACCTCCTTATAACTTACCTGCAACTACCGGAACTACAGAAGCTCGAAACTTATTTGTAGGTTACAAATAAGTTACAGGTAGGTTACAGAGAGGTTAAAGGACGGTATAAAACGGATGTAACCCCTTTATACTCTTTGAATAACCTTCTGACGTTCGCAACTATGCGTACGTCTTACGTACGCAAATATTTTCCCCATGACAGACGAGACATAGGTGGATTCGAGCCCATACGCAGGCGATCAACTGGGACTGTCAAAAAAGCTCATTGTTCACAAACAGTTCGTGTTCGGTTCGCCAGTGAGTTCGTGTTCGATTCGTTCGATAAGTAAACGAGGTGAACATGAACAATTTTTTTTGGTTCGGTTAGTTGAACGAACAAAACATGAACAGTGATGCATTCGTTTATGTTCGAATCGTTATTGTTCAAAATATAAAATAATTTAAAATAATTATATATATATATAATTTATGATATTTTAAAAAATTAAATTTTATAAAAATTATATATAATAAATTAATAATAATAATGTATTAATATTCTATATTGGTAATATACTAATATAGATATTATATATTTATATAATATAAGTTACATAATTAATATAATATATTATTTATATATATTAATATTAGGGATGTCAAACAGCTCGTGTTCGGCTTGTTCGTTGAGAAACGAACACGAACAGTGACTTCACGAACAATTTCGAACACGAGTTTATTTCAAACAAACTAAATTTCAAACTAACTGAACACAAACACAAGCTCTGTTCGTTCGTGTTCGGTTCCTTTACACCCTTACTATCAATCAGCAAACCACCATTGCACGCGCGGGGACACACAGATTTCCCTAAAGCAATTACAGAGTGAATTCTTTGAAGGTTACTATATTGTGTCTTTCATGAGTGCAAATGAGTCAAGCAAATTTCAAGAGAGGGGAGTGCTCATAATTGTTTAGCAAGAACTATTTTATAAAGTTTTCCATCCAATTTGACGCCCTTCATTTCATTTAAAATATGATTTTAAGAATGAGATTGATGATTTTCTAGGAAATCTTAGCATGGGTTAGAAAAGAACACACATTTTCTGGAAGATCATAGAATAAAAAAATACATTGGATGATTTAGAAAATTTTCTATAATAGCGGAAGTTTGAAACTATGGATTAGGAATTGTTGGAAGACAATTTTATCTTGGAGAATACTTTTAGGCTTGATCAGCACTGTCTCGGTCTGAATGGTAATGTTAAACTAAGAGCTACTTGGGAGGTTGCTCAATCGTTATCCTTTGGTGTGATTCCATGATTATTGTTTTATTATGTTTGTGTGAGATTTAGTCAGGTTGAGGCCATTAAGCTAAGTGCTTATTGTTAGGCAACTCAATTTCCTTTTCCTTGCTTTATTGAGTGCTTGTGTATGTTTTTAGTTGTTTGAATCTCTAGAGTTACATACCTCTCAAAGAGATTAGATGCTTGACAAGGAGTAGCCTCAATTTTATATATTTTATTTTATTGCTCTTCAGATTTTACAGTTTTATTTATGTTATCATACTTAGGTTGATCGGACTATTGTTGTTGTAGACTTTTATTTGTTTATGTTGTGATGAACATATTATGAGTTTATTTGTGGTGACCTCTTTCTTTATTAGATTGTTGCAAATATTTATAAATGTGGAGCTTGTACTAATTTGATTGTGAAATTTATGTTGTTCGCTTAGTTATGTGATGGTTGTCTTTAATTGGCATACTTAATGTCGACCTGTCATGTGAAGTTTGTAGTTTCTCCTTTGATGTGGTTATGAAATTTATTTATTTTTATTGTTCTCATTTCTATTAGAAACTAACAAGTTCGAGATGGTGTTGTGGTACTTAAGGTTATTTTCCCTTAATTGTAATTGAAGCTTAAGATTTTTGATTTTTCACTTAATCAAGGTGTGTGCAGCTTAAAGACCGAAACAATCTAGAATGGTTAAATTTACATGAATAGGTGATATATATTTCTATTAGAGGTAAACTAAATTAGTTAAAACTTGAAATAGTTAGTTGATATAAGCCTATCAAATCTATGTACTCTGTTCTAGGATGATCTAGTTGTAAATGGACTGGAAACTTTAAAATCTAATTCATATTAATTAGACTTTTAAGTTCTTAGTTGATAAGTCAAATTTTGAATGGAAAAGGGATGTTATTAAAATTTAATCTGTAGAGGTGATGGTGGAATTCAAAATCATCATGAACTAATCTAGATATGCATGTGATTAAGTGATTTAGATGGAAACCCTTTTCAGGCAGGGTTGTAAGTCCATTACATTCCATGTTTTCCCTTCTTTTAGGTTAATGTTTCGAAGTTTCACTTCTCTCGGTAAACTTCACCCTAGGACTCTGATGTTGTTTGTCTAGTTATGACGTAAATCCTCACATTTAAGCTAATATATGATTGTATGACGTGCAACATAAATCTTAACATTATAATATAATATCAGAATGAAACATTAAAATTTTTCTTCAAAAGCATCAAATGTCAAATAATAGGATTGTTTGAGATACTACTGAGATTTCCTCAGTAACTTTGAGTGCCCCCATCCTTTTCTCTTTTGGCTTCTATTAATAATTGTTCAAGTTTTAAATCTTTCCCATTTGAAAATCCAATGTCCAATTGTGGAAGCCTAAACCTAACAATTTCTTGAGGAAAATACCGCAGCCTTAATCGAGAGTTTTCTTATGTAACTTTGTTTGCTTGAATGTAATTAAATATTAGAGTTTGACCTTATAGTAAGAAGAAGAGCCCATAGCTAATATAAACCCTGTCTAGTCTTCAGATCATATAGGGGAAATGATCTATCGGGTTTCAACTACAAACCATTATAGATATCCAATATTTTCTTAGTTCAACTAATCAAACCCATCGTAAAATCATATTTCTACCATTTGAGGTAGTTTACTACTTTCAATGACACGCTTGATTATTCAAACAACCAAAATCTTTCAATCTACATGGAATTCAAAAGCCCGGTGTTGGCGTGAAAGTAAAACTAGACAAATTTTTCTCTCAAATACCTGAGAATCCGCTTCAGCGTTGTGCAATAATGCTTTCCTAGATTGCTCATGTATCTGTTGATCACTCTCACTCATATGGAATATTTGGTATTATACAAATCATAACGTACATCTGACTTTCGACTGATAAAGCATACATAATTCTCCCTATATATGTTGGCTTAGTTTCTAACTTAGGATAACTTCTTAGAAAGCTTGAAGTGCGCACCTAAGGAATCACAAACTGGCTTTGTCTCACTCATATTGAACCTCTGGAGGATCTGCTCAACATATTCTGTTTGATATAATTTCAATATACCTGCACATTTGTCTCTATTGATTCTCATCCAAAGGATTTTACTGATTGGACCTATATCATTCATCTTAAACTCACTTGAGAATTGTTACTTAAAGTCCTTGATTTTCTCCATATTTGCCTCTATAAGCAACATGTCATCCACATACAAAAGATATAAGATATAATAATTATTAAAGCATTTATTGAATCAACAATAGTTTGCCTAACACTTCATGCATCCACTGTCACACATGAACCTATCAAATCTCTTATACCACTATCTTTGACGCCATAAAGGTTTTTTTTTTCAACCTGCAGATCAAACATTCTTTTCCTGGAATCTTATAACCCTGCGGTTGCATTTACGTATAATTCCTTCTTCAGGTCTCCATGTAAGAAAGTTGTGTTTACATCCATCTACTATAAATGTAGATCTTATTTCAATACCATACTCAACACAACTCTGACATTTTTCATCTTCACCATCGAAGCAAAAAATCTATGTGTAATCCACTAATTTCTTTTATTGGAACCCCTTTACAATCAGCTTACCTTGTAGCGCCTACTACCATCTAACATCTCTTTCAACATGTAGACTCACTTGTTGTGTAGTACTCTTTTTTCATCTAATAATATTGCTAAGTCCCAATTCCAATTTAACTCCAAAGACTACATCTCATCATCCTTGGAAAATTCCCACTTCTTTAAATCTTTGACTTTAGTGGCCACATTAAAGCACTATGGTTCACCATTTCCAATTAAAAGCAAAGTGTAACGAAGGAGAATATGTGCGTATCGGTCATATCACTCAGTTGAACCTCCTGGCTTTAGTAGTATGTGTTAGGAACTTTAGATGCTCCAGTTTGTTGAGCACTTCTTCTTTTTGTACTTTCCTGATCACAACTGTCTTTTATGTTTACATAGACTCTTCAAATGTAACTCATGAAAAATCTATAGTTTTGTTTATGTCCTCGTACATCTTCATTTCATTGAATGTGACAACCCTGCTCCTGATAAACTTTTAATTTTGATAGTCTATGAACTTGTACCCAAACTAATCTAAGTCAAATCAAATGAAGGTGCGCTTGATAAATTTCAAGTCAAGCTTATTTTTGGACCCTGTATAGACTTGTACATATGCAAAACACCCACAACCTTTTAAGTTAAATAGGTTTAACTTCATGTCAATCCAGACTTCTTCTGATAAGCCTTTCTTCAAAGGTATTGATAGAACATGATTAATCGATAAATAACAACATTTACTACTTCAGCCCAAAACAATTTTGGCAAGCCCACATCCAGTTTCATGCTGCTAGCATGCTCTATGATTGTTCTATTCATGCTCTGAGTTACACCATTCTGTTGTAGAGTTCTTAGGAAAGCTAGCTCATGCCTTTTCTTCTATGTAGCAGATAAATTCTTGAACTTCTCACCCTCATTATATGATACGAGTCACTTCAGTTTCAATTATGTCTCAATTTCTACCATAGCCTTCCACTTCTTAAACACTTTAAGTATGCCAAATTTTTTATTTAGACTCGTACCTTTTTGATACGATCATCAATAAATGTGGCAAAGTAGTAGGAATCTATAATGGATTAAATTGGAGTAGGATCCCACACATCAATATGCAGTAACTCGAAGTTTTTTGACTTCACTGCTAACCCACTTTTAGAAAAAAAAAATTCTTTTGCTTGCCTTTTATACAATCTTCACAAAAATTCAAATTTAGTGATTTTGAAATAGTGAACTTTATTTTCTGAAAATAGTGACTTCATTCCTTTCATGCTCATATGACCAAGCATGTGGTGCTACAAGCCTACTTCCATCTTAGTTCTAGTCACATTAATGAAATCCACCATTTAATTGATTAGATAAATAGTGCTTTCAATGTTTCTCTGAGCCATCACTATTGACCCCTAGTCATGTTCAACGAGTCACCTATGAAAGTATTCACAAACCCTAAATTTATTATGTCACACACAAAGATTAGATTTCTCTTCAGAGTTGGAACAAGTCTGACATCAATAAGCTTCCAGAATATTATATTTGACAGCTTGATATTTACATCACTCTTTTCTATGATATTACAGGCCTTATTCTGTGCCTGATAAATCATCCCTAAATCACTCTAAGAGGCACATGAACCTACTATCTAAAATTCAATGCTAACTAAGGAAAACACTAGGGAGCACCTTAGATTGAATTATGGGTGTATTTATAGAGAGATCCATTTTTTGTTCTTCACCACTAGCTATCTCTAGAACCTTACAATCCTTCTTGAACTACTGTTTCATTCCGTAATTCTAACAATTTCCTATTTCATATCCTCTATTTGAACTGAAATTTTCTTTTTTGGACTTGAATATGTCTCTGCTTGTATTCATGTACAAATCCCTTCCTCTATTTTTCAGCATACAATGCATAATTTGAAGATCACCATTCACTGATTTTCTGCATACTTTTTCATTCAACACCAATCTCACGATGTTATCAAAATTCAACTTCATATTCCCGCAAGAGTTCTCTCATAATCAAACCATATCAATTGTTCGACAATAAGGACAAAATTAACAGTGCTCTAATCTCATCATCAAATTTGATCCCTATAAAAACAACTGGCTCGTTATAGTGTTGAAGTTAATTAGATATTCTATCAATAAACTTCCTTTCATCATCTTCAAGTTAAATAATCCTTTCATAAAAAAATTTTAAATGTAGCAGAAAATTTCTCATACATTTTGTCAGGCCGCCATAAGATCCACTGTAATTTTCTCATTCATTATAATGAATGCAACCAACGACAAAAGTGACAAACAGATTAAACCTAAGACCGTTCGATCCAACACTTTATTTTCATCCATAATTGTAGACTCAATCTTTGTAGTAGTTTCATTCAATGGTAGATGTAGCTTTTTTTAATACAATAAATCCTCCACTTATATCCTCAAGAACGCGAAGTTTGACCAATTAAACTTCTCCAATTTGCACCTTGATTCACAAGTCATTGCTCCAACTCGAATCAAAGAAACTCCACCCCGATACCACTTATTGGGATGAAATACTAAATATACTTTTAGGGTTTCAGTCAATTAGAAAACAAAACCACACCAAAGAATAAGATCACACAAATTTAAGAAATTCAGAACAAAAATTGAACATACGCACAATAAAATAGCTCCAGAAAAAAATACGTTTAGATTTAACTTGAAAAAATCCGAGAATGGGAAAAACCCATGGAGCCATACCTCTAGTAAATGTCAAATATGAAAAATAAAAAATGTACAAAAGTAATCACTTAGACATACTTTCTACAATCAATGAAACTTACATGACCTTGATCCAAACCCTTTCTCTAGATCTCACAAGAGAAATTGCAAACCGAAATCCTTTTCCTAACATGCATGGGGGTTGTAAACTTAATCGCTTGAATCTAAAGCTTTAAACCGAATCAGAAGAGAGAACCACACCTGGCACGCCTGCGCCACTCCTAAATATGCTAGTGTCTTGCTCTCTTAAACCGGGCCATACGCTCCTGAAAAGCTTCACGAGAGTGCTATAAACCCCGACGTGGGTGTGTCGTGCTCTCTGCTTGCAGATGTTGTGGTGCCATCCAAACGCGGGTGCACTGTGCTTGAATCCCTCTTGGGATCTCTCTGTTGCTTCCTATCAGGCTCCATACACAACACTAGATACACCATCTCTAACAACCCAATACCAGAATTGTTGTGTGCTTGATTGGGAATTGAAGGTGATATGAGAAGAAGCACATAATTGATCAAGGTTTTGGATCCCATAACCCTCCCTATTCTTTCTTTGATTTTATAATAGCATATATTAAGCCACATGCTTTCATTCTCATAAAAATTGACACACTATTCTCTCTAAAGTATTCACTCTCAGCTTAAATCAATTAGCTAATGCTCTTTCTTTCATTGATATAGCATAATAACATAATTCTGTCTTCAATTCCATAAAAGAAAATCCTTTAGCTCTCAATCTGTATATATTTTTGTTTAAAAGTAAGAAAATTGAAATCAACATAGCCCACCCCAGTTTCAATATATATATATATATATATATATATATATATATATATATATATATATATATATTTTTTGGCTTTGTCCAGTTTTTTACTGAACCGGCTTCCCCTCTGCTCACCACCAGCAGAGAGGAGGACTTTCCCAGCTGCATTTAACATGAATTATGGTTGGCCATCTCCAAGCAGTGCAATTAATGGTACAATTGATTCCTTCAGAACTGTACAGAAAGTATGTCCTCACACATAGATCTCCAATAATAAACAATCCAACAAAGTCATTCTAATCCATCATATCCGTTATGTTTTCCCCATAAATACCAATTTGAAGCTCAGTTATCATTCACTTACTCTTACAACCCCTTCTCCTTTGTGTCTTCTTCCTTTTTTACTTTCTGCAGGGTTATGTTCACATTTGTATAAAGATTTGAATCGAAACTTCAACACAAAAAAAAAAAAAAAGGGAAAATATTTCACAAACCATGAATTATGCAGATAAGACCCTTCTCACTTAACTCTTTACATAATCATAACATAAAAATAACACTATGCAAAATTTTTATCAAACAAAGATTAAATTATAAAAAACAGAACCAGAAGACTCGGCACAAAGCATAAAATATAAATCATTATTATAAGATTGAAGCACCTGAAGATTTCCCATGAGGTGTTCATGCCGGGTTCAAGCGGTGGAAGCCCATCCTTTGCAAGACAACTCCGGTAAACCGGACCGACAGATGGCTGTCCGTTCTTCCCAGCTCTCCCACTCTCCACCTGAACTGTATATCTGTTCATCTTTCTCCTCCGGATCTCTGTGACCAAAGTAAGACAAGTTGAAGATTGTGGAAGCTCTTTAAAATAGATAAATAAATAATATCATTACTTGCCATTAAATGCATTCAGTTTGCCGTTGGGATTGCATCAATAAAGTAAATTCAGAACATTTTTTTTCTTGTTGCTTAAACTATGTGGGAGATAAGATGATGATGTCGCCATTAAAAAGCACCTCTGAGAAAGCGAAGTTCATTGATGGCATTAATTTTATGGACTCCATTAGGATCTGAGTTGTTTTGTTTTATTGCTATTATTATTATTTTTTTTATTTAGAAAGAGGTAGAACCCAATTCATAAATGCAGCTGTACTTTGAAATGTTATAAAAGATTATACCTGGGAATTTGCATAATGATAGCTTTGGATTAAAAATTTTAAAAAGATGTAATTTTTTTTTCTTATCTGTGATGCTAATTATGAATTACAATATTTGAACTAATTGCTATAAGAGTTAAGAAATTCTTATTGGAATTTTCCCTGCATGGAGATGATGCCATTCATGAAGATTTAAGTTCTATTAATAGAGCTCAAAGTCTCATCTTTTTCCAATGAGTTCCTACCATTGCTCACATAATTTCATAAAGGATTCCACTAAAAATTTTATTTTTCTCGCCAAAGAAGCCTATTAAACTAAATAAATTACAAGCATTTTAATTTTTAAGGCATTCCCAAAGTCCATAGAAAGAAACGAAGAATCTGAAGGGCCACCATTAAACAAGTTAAAATAGAGCTCTCATGGATGCAAAGAAGTTTCTCCCAACAAAAAAGTATAGTAATAATAGATTGAAGGAGAAAAAGAAGAACTTTTTGACTTAGAAATGAAGGGAGAAAAGAAAGTTCATAACCTCGGGTTAGCGTCTTACAAGCTCTTTGTAACTCGACTTGATAAAAATTCGTTTACAATCATTTGATTAGCTAATTGAATAATTATTAGATTTTTTATACATACTTGATTGTAAAATAAAAAGGCTTGAATACCATTTTGTTCGATTTGTTTATGTCCATGATAAATATTAATTAAAGCTCGCGAACAAACTCTTTAAGATGCCAACGGTTTCATTTAAAGTTCATATATAAGATGGATTTAATGTTTATATATAAAATAGATTAAAGCTTAATATAAACTTGTGAATAAGCTCAATTAAAACTTAATTTAAATTTTATTCATATTAAATAAAATTAAATTTTAATTTATAGGACATAAAACAATAGAAAGACTTATTTATTTAGCTATTCCATTATTTTACATATTATATATATATATATATATATATATATATATATATATATATATATATATATATATATATATATATATATATATATATATATATATATA
>NEWO01000258.1:166196-179851 GCA_003013225.1 Phalaenopsis aphrodite | reverse complement strand
CCATAAAGTGCTTGATTTAACGTTGTCAGCCCGACATACCATTGTTTAATCAAAATGACTTAACATAAAAATTTCTTTAAATTGTGGCATGTCACCTTCATAATAATGTTTCAATCGATGACCATTAAATTTAAATATCTTTTTAGTTTTAGGATCTTTAATAACAATAGTTCCATAATGATAAAATTTAATCACTTTAAATGGTCATAACCATATAGATTTCAGTTTTTCTGGAAATAATCTCAATCTTGTATTCTATAATAGAACTTCTTGTCCAGGTTCAAACTTCTTTTTAATATCTTTTGATCATGCCAAATTTTCATTTTATCTTTATAGATTTTTGCATTATATACTTCATTTCTAATCCCCTCAAGTTCATTGAGTTGCAACAATCTTTTCTCACTTGTATCTTTTAGATTAAAATTAAATTTCTTAATAGCCCAAAATGCTTTATGCTCTAAATTTACTGGTAAGTGATATGTTTTTCCAAAATTAAGTCTATATGGTGACATTCCAATAGAAGTCTTATGAGCAGTTCTGTATGCCCAAAATGTAGTATCAAATCAAGCAGACCAATCCAATTTATAAGGATTTATAACTTTTTCTACAATTCATTTTATTTCACGATTTGATATCTCTGCTAGACTGCTAATCTGAGGATGATAAACACTAAAGAATCTAAGCACAAGATCATATTTTTTAATTAATTTCTCGATTCTCTTATTCCTAAAATGGGATCTTCCATCCATAATAATTACTCTTGGCATTCCATATCTTATAAAAATTTTTTTATTTAAAAATTTAGAAACACTCCGAGCATCACATCTAGGTACATCAATAACTTCAATTCATTTAGACATATAATCTACAATAAGTAATATATATAAATTTCCAAATGAAGGCATAAATGGTCCCATAAAATTTAATCCCCACAAATAAAAAATTTCAACTTCCAATGTGTAATTTAGAGACATTTCATTTCTTTTAGAAATATTTCCTATTCGCTGACATCGATCACATGTTTTAATATATTCATTAACTTCTCTAAAAAGAGTAGGCCATTAAAATTCAGCTTACAAAATTTTATGTGTAGTTCTATTTATTCCAAAATGTCCTCCAAATTCAGAATTATGACATCTTTCAATTATTTGATGAGTTTCTTCACAAGAAACACACCTCCTAATAATAAGATCTTTACATTGTTTATATAAATATGTGTCATCACAAAAATAAAATTTTGAATCATAAATAAATTTCTTTAATTGTTGATTCTTAACATTTGGTGGCATAATATCACTTACAATATAATTTACTATATCAGCATATCACGGTATATTCATTATATCAATATTATATAATTGTTCATCAGGAAAATTTTTTAAATTTTCATTTGCAAAATTAGTTAATATTTCTTTTACTAGTCTAGACAAATAATCAGCTATTTGATTATCATTTCCCTTCCTATCAATTATCATAAAATTAAACTCTTGCAGAAGAAGTATCCATCTAATTAACCTTGGTTTAACATCCTTCTTTTGCATTAAGTATTTGATAGTAGAACGAGCTGTATGCACTATACATTTGGTTCCGATCAAGTAAGGTCTCAACTTATCAAAGGCATAGACAATAGCTAATAACTCTTTTCAAGTAGTAGTGTAATTAATTTGAGCATCATTTAGATTTTTGCTAGCATAATATATTACTTTAAAAACTTTGTTGTGCCTTTTTCCTAAAACAACTCAAATAGCATAATCACTAGCTTCACACATTATTTCAAATGGTTTCTCCCAGTCAGGTGGAACTATGGTAGGTGCAATGATTAATTTTTTTTTCAATAATTAAAATGATTTTATGTATTCCTCATTAAAATCAAATTTTGTATTTTTTTTCTAAAAGCTGGCATAATGGCTTAGTTATTTTTGAAATTTTTTTTATGTAACGCCTGTAGAAACAAGCATGTTCTAGAAAACTTCTTACCCTTCTAACTGTAGTAGGAGCTGTTAATTTCTTAATAACTTGAATTTTTGCATGATCTACTTTCATGTCATTTTCAGAAATTTTATGCCCAAGTACAATTCCTCCTGCAAACATAAATTGACATTTTTCTCAATTTAGTACTAGGTTGATTCATTCACATAATTCCAAAAATGTTTCTAAATTATTTAAAAATAATTCAAATGAAGTCCCGAATACAGAGAAATCATCCATAGATACTTCCATTCCATGTTAAATCAAATTACTAAAAATTAACATAATTTATCTTTGAAATGTCGCGGGTGCATTGCATAGTCCAAAAGGCATTCTATGAAAAGCAAATGTTCCATAAGGGCTTGTAAATGTTGTTTTCTCTTAATCCTCAAGAGCAATTGAAATTTGATGATACCCAGTATATTGATCCCGAAACTGTTGATATGCAACATTATAACAATAATTCTGATTATATTTATATTTCCTTATTTTGCAACAAAACCAAAGACTTGATCCTGAAGAAAAATAAGAATTTAACTTTTAATTTATATATATTAGGATACTACGCAAGTATACGTATCGTTATGAAGTAATATAGAACTTTTAAATTAAGACCTGAATATCGAACCCACAGGGAAGATATGCAATATGCACTTTTTGGAAAGCTTTCTATTTTTAGAAAAGATAATTATTTAAACTAAAGACATTTTCGCAGTGAAGAAAGTTTAAATATTTTTGGTAATTTTAATATTTTGACAAAAACAGAACAAACTTTAAAAGATAACTTGAATTTTTGTAGAAGAAAACACTAAATATGCAAATATCTTTCTCCTTATCATGAATCAGTAATATGTATATGAATTATGTTGTGGAAGTATGCATTTTGTGTTGTGTCAAATATGAGCAATAATATTCTTTACCCTTACTAGAGATGTTATAAAGAACATTGACATATAAATCAAGTTGGGGGCTTTAACCTATCACTTTAAAGTACTCTAACTCTACACCCTTCAATGAATATTTCCCTATTTATTTGCACTCAATCATATGAACTACTTTCTCATTTATACAACCTCATGTGATTCTTTCCAATTGTTGACTGAGACAATACTAGCCCGGTTCTTACATGTTCTCACAACAAATTTTAACATATGGATTGACCAAATCAAGAAGTAAATGAAGTACATGGATTTAAATCATCACAACTTCTTCCAACATTAAAAATCAATACTCTCCACAACTTCCATCAAACACTTAATTACTTTTCATTTTAAGAAGAAAGATAAAGAAAATTACTCAAAATCCATGGAGAAAATAAAACCACACTTTCGTTTAAAAGTAGAAATCATTGTCAAACCAACAACAAGTCTCAATTAAAACCAAAAGTAGTCTAAAACAAAAGATAAAAACTTATCTCAAGTCCTCCACCGACTCTTGAAGTTCCTTTGAATCTCTTCTCTTTTACAACACTCTCAATATAAACCTAAAATAAAAAGGATAAATATGTGGTGCCTGGATATCTCTCCGACTAACTCCCCAATTTTAAAACTTTCAAAACTTTCCCAGTACTTTCAGGACCCCATTCAAAGTCTCAATCTTCCTTCTTTTATAATTCTCCAAAAGGTGCCTTGGTATCTCTTTAAAATGTGTCTTGATTCGATATATTTCCCCAAGAGATGCTTCCTTTCGCAATAATTTTCGTCCATGGTGGTTGTAACCACCTATCAAGCCCATAGGTGCCACAAAAACCTCTTCAAAATTCGCACAAACTGAATTTATTCATCCAATAATTGCCACTAGCACTTAAGCGTGGGGCCTCTGGAGCTTAGACATGGCCTTCTCTATTTAACCGGCGCTTAAGCACCAGATCTGGCGCTTAGGCGCCAAAACACATATTTGCACATTTTTTACCTATTTGCTCCAAATTTGATTCTTTTTCACTCCTTTACGCATTTTTCACCTTTTTACCTGTACCTGAAAGAAAAACACAAAAAGACCTTCCATTAAAGCGTAATATCTCAAAAAAAGGTATAAAATGTGTCTAAGAATACTACATATTTTTGGCATGTCAAAATCCCCCAAACTTAAAATGTTACTTGTCCTCAAGTGACACTTCAATCTTTAAAAACTAAATATGTATGTTATGTATATGAGTTTCTTTAGGAGTTACTAAAATTTAGATTTAGAAATATAGTAGTCCAATTTAGAAAAAAATATTCAGTAAATGAGACAAACTTAAAGTTTAGAAATTTGTAATGTTAAGAATGACGAGAATATGAGTTCCTATCTAATTCAGAAATATTATAAGTCTTCCAAATTTAGAATTTAATTCTTTTATTATCCCCACTTAAAAAATTTTATTAAGAATAATTTTACTTACTATTTTATATCTATAAGCTTAAGATTTTCTCAAGTCTTATACTTTAAAAAGATCAAATGTAGAACCAATGGCACTAATCATCAAGTTTCTCCTCCCTCACCTTTTTTTTCTTTTTATTTTTCTTTATTTTTTTTTATTTTTTTAGGCAAGGATTATTATATCTGACCTTTAATAAATTTGAATTCTACTTTTCCTTTTTTAAAGCAAAGTCTTGATACAAAACTTTTACTTATAAATATATTAATAGCTTTGAAAATTATTTTAAAAAAAGAAATTTAAGTATTAAAAATAAAAGTCTAAATTTGTAAAATTTTCAAAAATGCAGTGTTTCTTACTAAAGATAGTTACTTATACTAATCATTTTCTACACTATAAACTTTTCAGTTAAAGTTTTTCTTCATTACTCAAAATTTCAACTAAATTCTCTTACTTATTTCTAAAATCATATTTTTACTTCCCTAATATAACTTCATATACATGATCAATTTTTCTTTTCAAATCAAATTCACTTGTAGTTCATTTGAGAACAAATAAAATTAAAGTTTTGAAAATATTTTTCATCCCCCCAAAGTTAAATTTTTAACAGATTGAACAGTTTAGCATCAAATATATATAAGCATGAATGGAAATTAAAATGACTGCTAATAAGAATTTTTATATCCTAATGATATAAGTATAAAACTAAAAACAGGAGTAAAATTAATTTTGATCAAATTTTCTAATATTTTCATTTCAATTCAAAATGTAGAGATTCAATAAACTTCTAAACAGTGGGTATAAACATAAAAGCAAACTAACACACTAACTTGACTTCACAATCTCAACATAAAAATAAACTCACAAACATGATAAAAGAAAAATACAGGGTAGCAGTTTCTGAAATTTAATATTTAAGACCTAAGTTAGCAAGAATTTCATCTTTTCAAAAGACATAGAATTAAGCTAAGCTCTAAACTAACTAAATCACAAAAATCACAATAGTTACTACCCTAAAATTTTAAAACAAACTACTAACTAACACAAACATCAAAATAACAATAAAATACAAAAGTCCAAAACATAATACATTGTACATATCATCACAAAGATGCAAATGTAGCAGTACCACACCACATAGTCCACAACATAAATATAAACAACACATCAAAAATCTCAAGTCCAAAGCACATAATCTAACACATATTCCAAACATAAAAATCTCTCAATTCTACTCCTCATCTTCTGAATCACCGCTATACCACTTTTCTGCAAGCTCATAATCAGGATATCGAGGATATGGAGGAAATTGCACTCCTGGGTCACCCCTAATTAGGTTCTCCAGAGATGAGTGGAATTTCTCTTCATAATCACTCTTTATCCTACTATACCTATCAGTATGCTATGCAAAACGCTCTAAATTCCAAACTTTATCAACGGTAAAATTCATATGATCCATCATCCTCTGCAATAATTGATCTTGGGTCTCAGTAGACTCACCTCTAGATGTAGAAGCACGTGAGGTAGATGGTCTAGATGTAGAAGCAGCAGAAGTCTCCATTCCATAACTCCTAGAAAATCCTCCTCTCCAGCCAAAAATAGAATGCTCATAATAAGTCTTCATATTCACCTTAGTGATGGGATTTAGAGGTAACAACACTTTCCCAGCTATCATATTTAACTTCAGCCTACTCACACAAAGAAAAGATCAAGGAAGCAAATCCCAGACCTGCAGTAGTAACGATAGTGGCAGAACTGATGATAGTCTGATAAATTAAAGCTCCTATGTTAATGAGCTTTCCTTCATGGATACAATAGTTTAACATTGCTCTCTCTCTGGTCACTTCACTTAAATGATTTGTTGGTAGCAGACGAGCAGAAATAAAATAGTGTCAGGCCTTTGAAGGTGCACATAACTTTGAAGTTGGGAAGTTAATTCTCCTCTCATTAGTGATCTTCCAAAGTCCTCTTCCAACTGTCAAGTAAGAAATAATCTCATCTAACTCCGCTTCAGTTGGACTATAATTTGCATAAAAACATAACATATCAGGTGGCAGATGATAAAACAAGTTGATTACCTCCGGTGAAAAAGGTACCAACTTTCCTCGAACCATGACTTTATTGTCTTCAGCCTCAGGGAGATTTTCTTAGAACTCCCTAATAACATAAATAACCACCACAACAAAGAAACAACAGAATCGTTCCCACTGTCAACGAACGATCAAATCCTCTACGTTTCCACCTGGATTCCTAAAACACCGCTCTTGAATCAGTTTCCATGATTGCAACACACACTGTACCGATCCTTAGCCTTCGAACTAACAAATTTACTCGAATTGAAAGGACACTTTCCTTTGCTCCTCTTTATTCTTGGTGTTATTCTAAAAATTTTATAAATTCCAAAAATAACTTTCCTGTTTTAATGTAGGAGAATGTCATAAGGAAGACTGATTTTCACATTCAAGAATGACATCAATTTTTCCCTTAATAAGACAAAAGTTGAAGAAGGAGCGGTGGTTGAATTTGATTTCAACTTCAATTAAATTGAGCTAGATTATGAAAGATCAGCTTTAATCGTGGTAAACAAAGATGAGTTTTGCAAGCAGAAGCCTGTGCTGAAATTTAGAAATAAGAATCAATTCGTTACTGAGAAGAAAAGGAAATTAGAAAAAATTGACGAGGCTGAATCAAGCAATACTGCAATTAATTGAATGAAATCAATGATAATGACCTCTAAGGGCAAGCTTGTTGGTGCTACTTCTACTGATGATTAGCCGGAAGGTAAGGCAACACTTACTCGTACGCAGACGAGGAATCAAAACTGTCGTATTCACAAGATGCTGGAACAATTAAAAGGACAAGAGGAGGATAAATATACTATCGCTCAGATGACAATCAAATTAAAAGGGAAAATCCCAGATCAGCTGGTT
This sequence comes from Phalaenopsis aphrodite, assembly GCA_003013225.1. Classification (NCBI taxonomy): domain Eukaryota; kingdom Viridiplantae; phylum Streptophyta; class Magnoliopsida; order Asparagales; family Orchidaceae; genus Phalaenopsis; species Phalaenopsis aphrodite. The sequence continues at coordinate 172,597 of NEWO01000258.1, read as the reverse complement.
GAAGTGCCATCTCAACCCATGAAAACTGGAGGAGAGGTGACTTTCAAGGAAAGAGAGATTAAAGAAAGAAACATGGAAGTTGAACCTTATGTTCCCCAGTTCATGAGCAGATCACGTCATTTGCAGATCATTCCAGAACATAAATTAGAGAAATATGAAAAGGTGAGAAAGCAAAATTTTGAACACTTTCAAAGGTTTCAGGGCAAGTATGTTAATATATTGGAAGGGTTGGAACTGCACACCAATGTGTTCACCAGTAGTGAACAAGACGACATTGTAGAACGTGTTCTTTTGGAGTAAGAAATGGGACATGCTGGTCGGCTTCTCCCAGAGCTCAAAAAACCTAGAGAAGTAAATTTCCCATTTTTTTGATTTTTCTTTGATTTATTGGAATTATTTTGGTGAAAATCCATTTTTAGCCTTTAAAATTTATTTTAAGCTTTAAAATTTAATATCTTCACTTGAAAAATTAAGAAAAATATTCCAATTGTTTCTAAGTACTTGGCAAATAATTTAAAACATTTCCATGAATTTTATTACTTTTGTGATTTTTATCATTTTTAATTATCTAAAATATTTAAAAATAGGCTAAAAATGAAGTTTTTATTTTAAACACCATTTTATTTTTAGAAAATTCTTATGATCACATAGAACTCTAAAAACCAGTTTTCATAAATTTTTGAGTTATATTTTGATTATTAAAAATTATTTTAATGTCAAAAATGCCATTTAACTTAGAAAATCAATTTGAGTTATTAAATGAGCTCCAAATATTTTGAAATTTTTATGGGGAGTTCTCTGAAATTTGAATCTTAGTAGAGATTAAAAATCAAGTTATTTAGATGTTTGTGTTACCCAAAATTAATTTTCTTTGTCTTTTATGGTTGGTGGAAATTAGGTGCATTCTTAATGACTTAATCCATGAAATATTTTCCAAAAGGTTTTCTAGTCATAGCAAACCTTCCAAAATTTTCTTAGAATTTTCTAAGTAACATGCTAATTATTATGATTAATTTATGCAAGTAATAGACATAAATTTAAAAAATATGGATCTCTGTCTAAAGGTCTCTCTTAACTTTGGAAAAATCAGGGAATGTTCCCTTTATCAGAGGATACAACATGTCAGAATTGCAAGCCATGGTGAAATGCCTACATGCATGGAGAGCTAAAAGACTCTTAACACTAATTGATTTATTAAAAATGAAATACACATAAAATGGACTTCAAATTATTTTCACATTTTCTTTTCTGTTCACTGAGCAAGTGAGTATTTTTATTTTATTTTTATGATTTTTCTACATCAAGATATAAATTTTTGAAGTTGCGGATCTTTTTTTGAATTATTTAAATCCCTATTTATCTATTTAAACGTGCGGTGCCACCTCATCCTAGGCAAATCCGAAGCTCCAAGCGGCGCGCTCCTATTTGATGTCGCCATCCACATCAGCGGTGACTAGGCCCACGATTCATGTAAGGGAGCGTTATCCAGCTTGATCTCATTCGTTGATGAGATAAATGCACGATCAGACGACTCTCCATCATCGTCCCCAATGACCTAGCCCGAGAAATGTCCATCTTCAAGGCTTGATATCTCCCTCATTTCTCAATCAAATTGAATGATTTTTTTTTAAAATGCTCATCTAGACTAGGGAACATATCTATATGGTTAAGATGCCATGAAATTAAGCCTAATCAAATGGAGAATCAAAATAGGCTCAGGCAGAGAGGGAGTTCAATACCTTTGCTCTGAGAAGGGAAGTTTCAATCATAGGTGCTCATCACGATTGTTGAGGTCCAACGAGGCTAGGGATTGAACCTTTTGCTGTGGTGAAAGGTCTAGGTATGAATCCGACCAAGCTCGATTTTAGATGTTGGTCTAGAGCTATGCTAGTGTCTCTATGGAAGGGGTATTTGGTGGGGCTTCTCCTTCTTTCACTGTGGTGAAGTTGTGGGTAAGTTTAATTTGAGTTTTGTGGACTGTGGAGGTGTATTGAGCTCTGTCCTGATTTTAGGAAGAAGTTTGAGCTCAAAATTGAGCTTCCACAGCGGGAATCAGTGGGGGAAAATGGTTGGTTTTAGCTGAGGAGGTTTCAAAGAGTCTTTGTGAGCAATTTGGAGGGCTCTCTCTAAGAAAATTTCAACTCTCCTTCCATGACCATGGATGAGAGCTTTTATAAAAATGGGCTTGGCATGGATGTCATGGCCAATTAGAGGGTGGAAAGTGATGCTTAGTTGTAGGACAGAAAGGCTCTAACATTTGATTTGGATGAGGTGGCCCTAGGTTTGAAATGGGTTTGATTTGGAGGAGGTGGCTCATGATTTTTGTGTTTTCCGTCCACTAGGTCGGCCAACCAGGCCAGGGGAGGTGGCTAGGTGGTCAGGTGAGCCATGGGAATATGTCACAGTAATTAAATGAGTTGAGGTTTAGTTTTGGTAAAACTATCCAAGGTTTAAACAAATATGGAATCAAAATCCATTGATTTAGGAAGAATTTGGTCCATGGCTTAGATTAGGTGGTTTTATGGGGTTTATCTTGGTCACTAGGGTCCAACTAATGGCCGTGGAGTCATTAATTTGGTGACTTTGGGGTGGTTAGGCTAATGTTAGTGCATGAGTCCAATGTGGGTTCAAATGACCAAAACTTGGGTTTGGGCTAGGCTAGCCATGTCAATTGACCCAATTGATTGATTCATTTGATGTAGATGATTGTAATGAACATTTTTTGTGAAGGATTGAAAGGATTTTGAGTTCAATTGGGGGGCCAATTTGGAGGATTTTGGAGAGTTGGTCATTTTGGGCATGTGGGCTAGACTTGGGTCTAGATTGGGCTAGCCTTGGTCTAAGTCCAAATTTATTGTTAAAAATTGTGAATAGGAACATCATAAAGAGTTTTCAACATGAATTGAGTGCCAATTTTGGGGTTAAAGCATTCAATTTGGTGAAATTTGGAGGCATGACCAATTTGGGGCTTTTGGACTTAAGTCAAAATTAAATGAAATTGAGGCTTCACTAAGGCCAATTGAAGGTCAAGTTTGATGTCTAGGAATGTTATGAAGATTTTTAAACATGAATTGTGGTAAATTGAGTGGGCTATAAGTTTAATTGGGTGAGATTAGGTCATGTGGCCAAAATTGAGGCTTTTGAGTTGGATCAAAATTGGGCTCAATGAATGGGCCAATTGAGCTTGGATTTGGTTTACATTGGTCATATGAAAGGTTAATTTTGGTTTAATATTGAAATTAATGGAAATTGGGACCAATTTGATGGACATTTGAAGTGGGTTTGGGGAAATTAGGCCTTTAAAGGTAATTGAGGGGTTTTTGGTCAAAGATGGTAAAATTGGCCAAATTGGGTTATATGGTAGTTGAGAAAAGTGAAATTTGAAATATTTGGAGTATTTTGGAAATTTTTGGGATTTTTTAGAATTTTTGGATTTTTGGGCTAAGGAGGGGCATTTTGGTAATTTGGCATTTTTTTTGGTGATTTTGGGTAATTTGGGTGTTTTCAAAAGGTTTGAAATGATTTTTGAATAAATTTGGGCATTTTGGGTAAATTTGGGAATTTTGGCCAAATTTAGGGTCTCGAGGGTATCTAGGTAATTTGGGGGTTTAGAGACAAAAGTCTAAGTTGGGCATTTTGGTAGAGTTGGGGTGTCAACCACCATAAATAAGCCATGGACTAATGGAAACCCCATTTGGGTCCTCTATGTACTGGTCTTAGTCAAACCCTAGCCTAAGGGTTAGTGGGTTTAGATGACCATCTACATGAGTATCCCAAAATATTAAAGGATCAGAGTCAAGAAATTTTGGTTTGTATTTGTGAGTCATTGTGAGTGAGGTGATTGCTGGTGAGTGCCTTAGCTTTAGAGCAACACTCAGGGTCAACCCTAAGGTTCAATAGTCCTATGGGAACTCTCCTTGAGCTCCCTCATAATGACCCCTCCTACTAAGTGCTAGAGGTTATGACCACTATGTGAAACTTCAAGTTGAGTAAAGAGGTGTTTAGAAATTCTAATGGTGAAGGTTCTTTTTCTAGTTTTCTAGTAATAGTCAACAAAAAGTCATATGGCTAGACCTTAGGCTACTAAAGAGGAACACTAGACCTCAACCAAAAATGAAGTCAACGATGCTTTGTGGGCTTATAGGACTGCATACAGAACTCCTATAGGAATGTCCTCATACAGGCTAATATTTGGGAAAACGTGTCACTTACCAGTTAAACTTGAGAATAAAGTACATTAGGATATTAAGGAATTTAATTACAATTTAAAGGATGCTGGTGAGAAAAGTCTGTTGCAATTAAATGAGCTTGAAGAGATAAATAATGAATATTACGAAAGTGCTAAGATTTATAAAGAAAAGATGAAGATGTGGCATGATAAGAGGATTCTTACTAAAAATTTTCAACCAGGGTAGCAAGTATTACTTTATAATACAAGGTTAAGACTCTTTCTAGACAAACTTAAGTCTAGGTGGATATGCCCATTTGTTGTGATGAAAGATTATCCCTATGGAGCTGTGTATAGCAAAGATCTTAAAACTGACAATATATTCAAAGTGAATGGTCACAGACTGAAGTCCTACTTTTTAGGTGTCCAAATTAAATTAAATGATTTTATGATATTTGACCAACCAGAGTAAGCACTGGTTACATTAGACTGACGACGTTAAACCAAACGCTCTGTGGGAGGCAACCCATAGTTATCTATGTGTTTGTTCTTATTGCTAAGTTGTTGTGTTTGATTTATAAAATTTTGTGAGTTCTAACTAGGTTTCTACAATTTTATGAGTCCTAACTAGGTTTCTACAATTTGTGATGTACAAATCACCATTAAAGCCCAAATACATAGTTTAATGTTAGGAGGTGATATGGAGAGTTCACCTTTTAGGTTTGTTTTTTTTTTTTTTTGGATTTTTTTGGATGGAGTTTGGGTTTAATGGGTATGGAAGTTAGAGTAGTATCTGGTTAATGCTAGATAATGGGTTTATGATTGCAGAGAGGCAGAGGGCGAAGACTTAATAGCAGGTGGTTTAGAGTGATAAGTTACCATCAGTAAAGACAACTTTTTTTAAACATTGGAGATTAATTTAATAAAGAGAGAATTGTTGTTAGCAGAAAAAATAATAGAAAGATTAAGATTAGGGGTGGTGGTGGGAGAATATTGGTAGAAAAGAGGGTGTTGGTTGGTTTGCTTCCGCATAAGGAGGAAGGAGGTCTATTCCAAATCTGAGAATTGCTCCTATCATGCGAAAGAAGAAAGACTAGTTATATACTAGTAACATAGAGGTATGTAAGTGAATTTAACCAATATAGATACTTTCTTGAAATCCTCTATAGTTGACTTAAAATTTTGAGTCCATTTAAAAAAAAATGAACAAATTAACATTAATTAATCATCGGCCACCATTAAGAACAAACTTAAAATCCTCTACACAAGTGAACTTAGAAAGAAAAAAGAACATTTACCTTAGAGCATCTATAATTTATTTATAGCTTGAAGGAGATTACCATAAAATAATCTTTTTGTGCAATGCATAGCCAACCAATGATATATTTCACTATTTGGAGTCTTCTTTGACCTCATCACCAAAGAAAACAACTTTGACATTTTTTTACTTGGTATAGAAAGGTTAGACTGTAAGAGAAACAGAGGCACCACCAATTCGAGAAAATATTGTATCCGGAGTCCAGATGCGAGTTGCGTTCGGACAACAAACGTAATCTCTCTCCGCCCCGCTGTATCACGTCCGTTGTCCGGACGTAGCTTTGCATCCGGACTTCGGACACAATATTTTTTCTTCCAATTCACGGACGTAGGGCATTTGAGGATAGAGTGGAGGAAAGACAAAAGAGTCCATGAAGACTGAGGGGCTAGGCCCCTCGTCTAGAGGGTGGAGAAAGGGGAGCAGTAAGTGAGTTGGCTAGGGTTTGGAGGTCAAATAGAAAAGGAGAAAGGGAGACGCGCAATTGAAACCATTGAAGAACCTATTTGCATTAAAATTAAAATTATTAGTTAATCTCTTGAAAGGTCTCTCCCTCCCTCTCTCTCTCTCTCTCTCTCTCTCTCTATCCATTTTAACTCCACCTCAAAATTTTAACTGGTCACTGAATTATTATAGCTACTAAACTCCCTTGCCGTAACTTTAGTGGAGTTTATTATTTGGCAGTAACATCTCCCACATTTAATTACCTTTGTTTAGCATACTACTACATAATTATATCATGTCGTCCATCTTAGCGAACTTGATGTGAGACATTGGATATTCTCTACCCACTATGATAATTTGAAAGGTAAAGTAAACAAATTTTAGCTATAAAATTGTTACATTTTTTTTTTTGGGAAATTTACTTACATACCACACAACTCTTATGTATTTACATATGTAACATTTTAAATTTTA